>JARHVA010006147.1:840000-900000 GCA_037957365.1 Torreya grandis | reverse complement strand
TCTTGTGTATAATGGGTAAGTGCCTTTTCTACTCTAGATAATAACATAGGAATTTATTTCTCATATTATCAATTTAGAGTTCATTATTCTTATCTCAATGTTTAGAATGGGTGTGTGCCCATTCAACCCAAGATAATAATATAAGGCTCTATTTCTTATATTATTTGTATCTTGTGTATAGTGGGCTTGTTTTGTAAAACCAAAGCGGTTAACACATACATTAATCAAAAGTTCAAAATTTCACTTTGTATGTACTAGTATATTATGTGAAATAATTAATCACTTTGTTGCCACACTAATTTTAGTTAAATGGTTTAGCTATTGCTTGTATTAGTTTCATTCTTAAAGTCTTAATGTAAGTCTCACACATGTATGACAAATAATTCAATGAAATAAATATTAATCTTTAATTCATATTAAAAAATAGTATAAATGTAAGTTCAATCCATTGGAACATGATTTAAAATATAAATTTCAAAAGACCCAGATATGAGGGGAATATGATATGACATATTATTTTATAATATTCAATAGTCTGACATTTAAGCATTCAATATCTTGTTTGAGTAGTGCAAGGTATAATTTAATGGCCTCATGTAATTTTTTGGTATTTTAATCAATCCTCATTTTTATTCTTTTGGTGTCTATGCCCAGATGACACTTTATACATCAATTTATTATTTAATTTTCTCTAATTTGATCCATGTTTTGTTAGGCATCAAATAATCCCAATACAATGCTTCCAATTATTAGCTTCTAGAAGGTTTCAAATATTGAAAGTTTACCTTTTTAGCCACATCCTCACCTTCTAATTTAAGTTAATTTATAACCTCATCTTTCCTTCCCATCCATATCTTTTCATTTTCATTATTTTGTCATACTAGAATCATCTATCCCACATACACATCCATCAATGGATTGAATCCTTGTATAAATCAATGTTAATTAACTTCATTTTATCTATGAAAATGTGTAACCACTCAGATATGTTTTAAAAAAAGTTTTAAAAAATAGCTTCATGCCACATGGTTAATGATATTTTCAAGACTCATGAACCCAACCATAGTCTAATGTGAAATCCACAACTAAACATGTCCACATAGGCCTCTTTTATTTTATAATTAACATATTATCCATATTATGTTATCATATTATGACCATGAGAACATTCAAATGTGGATATATAAATTAGACTAAAAGTTTCAACATATATCTTCATTTTGTTAATGGCACATTGAGACAAAAATATACCTCAATGACCCATGGATTCTTGATAACCAATAACTAAACTTGAAATAATTTCTTTGTAGTTCAATTATTCACAACCCTCTCCTTCTTGAAGCAATAGATTTTATTGTGTATTTAAAACATGTATCAAATACTTAGTGTGATTTAACCCCAAAACATATGATTTTGTGTCTCTATTGGCACATCTCCCATGAACTTAAGTAGAATAATGAAAGTAAATGAAAACTATTTTAATTACATACTTAAAAATTAATTTAAATATATTATTATATATATAAATAAAAAAAATTATTCTTACATTCATATTTAATAAAAAATTGGTTGCCCTGTAATGGGTCAATAATAAAAAGCCTGAATAGAATCAATGCTAAAAATATTGAATATAATCTAGTCAAATATAAGGAAATAATGAAAATATTCAATTCACATTAAGAAATTGTGATAAAAATTTGAGGCCAAGTTATTTTAGAGTGATTTGGAATAATAGTTTCAAGATCCCCACACCCAAGGCCTTATGATATCACATATTAATTTATGACCTTCAATAGTTTCACTTTAGTATTCATTACCCTCTTCAAGTACTGAAATGTATGACTCAATGGCCTCATGTATTTTTTTAAGAATATTAATCAATCCTAATTTCCATTTAATTTTTATTTCCATGACCAGATGACACTATCCACATAAATGTCTTGTTTTATTTCATATGATTTGATCCATGTTTTACTAGGTGTCAAACAATCCTAATACAATGTTTAACCACATTATATCCCTAAGGGTTTACAATATTGAATCCCTCACCTTTTTAGCCACATTCTCACCTTATAATTTAAGTTAAAAATCCCCATATGCCCTTCCCATCCACATATTTTCATATTATTTTGTTGTTCATAATAGAATCATCTATCCCACATACACATCAATCAATGGATTCAATGCTATTTTATAACTTCCAAAATTATGCCCAAAATAAATATTATTATTACCTGGGTTATGTTTATTAATGAAGTATTATCTATGGAAAATGGATGGCTCCCATTATTTAGTCGTATATGTCATTGTCCTATATTATTTTGGTAAAAACCAAATATTTGATATCCTACTATAATTTATAAATAGTCCATCTAAATCACACATAATATTTTCCCAATATGTTATCTTTAAAATATAGTATTCTTTACTTTTGCCTCTTGCACTTTCTCCCCAATGTTTAATATATGATTTTATTCCACTTTTTAGATCTTTCATTTCATTAAATTATTTAAAAGGTGATATAGGAGAATTCCCTTCTGGTAATTTTGGTTCACCATTATCCTTGGTATGATATATTTGGATTTGATGACATCATTAGAGACCTTTATTATTGATTTAAATTCCATCACTAATATGCCATCCACAACATGGAACTTAAACATCTTAGATTTTCCAATACCCACTATCTTATGGATTTCATCCAACTGTGGATCCATAATGGATTTGAAATCACACACTTGCTCAATAAGGTAATGAGTGAATTTATTTGACCCCTATTGGCATGTTCTTTAGGTGTTAATGATATGTGGCAAAGAAAATCTATGTAGTTTCCATAATTATGCTACTAAATTTCCAAAAGTCCCATATATATCATTATGTATGTATCCCACTAGAAGTAAGCTTATATTCATAATGTTGAATACAATTTTTGATATTAGCATTGATGAAAATGCAAACAACGTATGATTCTTATTATCACTCAAAGAATTATCTAATTTCAAGTAGAAGATTGGGTTTTTTTTTTTTTTGAATCAATTACTTGTGTTAACAACACTATTAATTGATTTAACATGTATAAATTTTTACTTGTACCCGTTACACATATAATGTAATCCATTTTGTAATACTAAATTATGTAATGGTAATTTAAATGATCCAAAACTATACAATAAATCCCCATACTCATCAATTATAGGTTCTTTGAGCTTCCTAAGATGTTACGCCAATTATGTGACTATGTAGTTTTCTCTTTGTTTAAAAAATGGTAGGCCAAAGTGTCCAAAATACCCATTCTTGTGTCCATGTGTGAGCATAATAGTCAAATTAATTAAGAGATTCATAACATTACTTATTGAAATTTATTTTTTTCACATCCTTATCATGGAAGTTTTCATTTTGTCCACTTTATCATGCACAATTCTTAATCATCATTCAGAGTGTTCCTTTCATTTTAATCTATGGGAGTAGTATTGTGCATAGAAACTTTGAATGAATTCATTTTTCCATGGTTTTTCCTCTTCATGTGTTGAGAGTGATTTTGGTAATGTGGTGTCTCTATGTTTATTTTACTGATCCATACACTCATCACACCTGGCAAAGAATTTATTTTTTAAAATCAAAACATGTTGAAATCATGTGGTCATTATCTTGTTGAAACTTGGTTGCAACATTGGGGGAAATTTAAATAATTTTAGATCCTCATTACACTTATTTCACATTGAATAATGGGTATAGAATGTAGGAAGTATCCTTTGAGGAACCTTTATTCCCTTATCCAATTATCCTACACAATGAGTTAAATTTAGAGATATATCTAAATTTATCTCAACCATTCTTGATATGAAAATAACTATTATAGTGATATTTGACCTTTCTTTCTCTTTCCTGGTATTATCATTTATTTCACACTTCTAAACATTTAGCTATTTTGATTTATGACTATATCAGGTGATCCTTAGGTAACCATAAGGCTTATGTCATGTATTCTAACATACATCCATTCCATCAAATTTCATTTTATATACCTCCATAGATTCGTCACCCACATTAAATATGTTATTTTTTGTTAAACATCTAAAATATTTTTTTCTTAATTAAATGGCTATAATTTTTTGCCATTAAAATGGGATTGAAGCTAGGGAATTAGTTCTAAGAAAGTTATATTTTCCACATCAATATTTCACATCTTACACTTTACCCAAAAAAGTGACCATTTATATCCTCATCAACATTGTGATTTGATGAACTAGGTAGAGGGGCATTCAATTTTTGATGTTTTTGAGCATTGTATGGTATTATTATCACTTTTTGGAATGATTTTAATTATTGGTATAAAAAAAATTGAATATACCATTTAGGGTTTTCAATCTTCTAATGCATCCCAAATTTTCACCTCAATATCATCTAGGACTTGTTTGAATATCACATCTAGAAGAGAACCATTTATGTCTGCCAATTTCCTATCATTACATTATATGAGATATCATTCAAAAAGGGCTAATCCTTTGAAAATAGGGTTAAATACTCTATCAATATGAACACCAAAGGTATTGTAATCTAGTCCCATAAATTATACCATGCCTCATTCAATTACAATTTTAATTGTTCACTCTACAACATAATTGCTTGTGGATGAGCAAAAATGGATCAATTTGAGAACAACTCCCCTAAAATTCAAATGGTGCTCACTGATATGTATAAGGTGTGAACCATCAAATTGATCACTTCTGATATTTACCATAAGGGAACTAATTCTTTCACATGAAACCAAAATTTTTGTTTGATAATATATTAATTTATTAGGTTGTAGTAAGTTTGATGAATTAGAACATAAATTTACCAAATTTTTTATAATTACATTAAATATAAAGCATACAAATTTATCTTCATGAATTTTATGATTTTTTATAACATGAGTTACAAAACCTTCTTCTATGTTGTCATCTCAACTAGAAAATTTGTCTTTGAGAATGAAATTATATACAACAAAATTAATTATATTTTTAGGTCATGTATAGTTGATGTTTATTTCACTCATCTCTAGAATATCCATATTTCAAGTCATTATAGTCTTATAAGTCACTAAAATTTTAACCATCATGAACTATTTGAATGGATAGATTTGTATGATTTTACAAATCACTCTCTTTTGATGGAATGCGGAATCCTTTTTCTCAACATCAACTATATTTTAAAATCCATCAATTAAATAAGGCAATTATATTTTTACATCCAATACTATGTCAATAGTGACAAAAATAAAATCCTCTTCCCACATATCTATAATTTAGTATCCTTCTACTTGGATACATTTTACCCTATGTAACTCTAATGCCTTTTTAAATCAAGTCCACATGATCATCCTCTCCAAATTCATTATATATTGATGCTATAGTACAAAAAATAAATGTGATATCCAATTAAATATTTATAACACTATCAGATATAAAATTTAACATTTATGTGATATGAAATCAAAAATCTATAATACTTATAAAATTTAGTTTAAGTCTCATTTACTAATTATCTATGTGTTCCTATGAATAAATATGTAATATATAAAAATAATAAGAACATGTGAGAAATGTCAAATGTGAAAATAAATAACTTCTGATGTAAAATGTGATCTCAACATACTATCATGAAAATAAAGGGACATTATCATTATTAATTATCAATAGCTACATGTAAGTTTGAAAAACTTGAAAAATATAAGTATAAACATCATTTTTGATAAATTGGGTGGGATCCTTCCTTACCCACTCAAATTCAAATGTCAAACATTCACAATCTATTGACTAAATTATGGGAATTCAAGATTGACTTGTGCAAACAAACTCAATGGCTATAGGTGTCATCTAAAAAACTATAGTTAACCATTAAAACGTAACATAAACCCATATAATATAATTTAATTTTAAAAGAATGGAATTTACCTATAAATAATGTTTGACCCTATTATTTAGAATTATTGATGTGTTTATTAATAGAAAATACATACATACATATATTCTCTAATATTTCTTAATCTAAGGATTTTTTTAGAAAGACATTTTTATAAAACCTATCAGAGGTTATTTTTAGAAAGATTAATATGAATCCTTAAATAGAAATATTTATCTATGGACCCATAACACTATGATAATATCTCTATAGACAACTAAAAAATTTAATAATTTAACATGAAAAAGGGTTGAAATAACTTGTAATAAACTATGATAAATTGACTCCTTTCAAGGAAAGCTCTCACAAAACCATGGGTCACAAAATCAAAATCAAACTCAAATGGAAATTTTGTCATCACAAATAATAAATAAATAAATAAATACAATATTTGGAAATGAATAACCTTGTCTTAGTGCCTCATAACTATTATATGGTCTCAAATCAATTTTAAATCCATTTACAAACATAATACTAGAAAAAAATTAATATCCAAATCTCTCTATTCCCTCGAAACTTGAATCTAATTATTCCACTATAAAGTCCATAAATTTATTCTAATGTGGCTCCCATTCAAATTCAAGATCCCTCTCTATTCTCATTTAGAATAAACTAATAATACAAGGACACAAATTTTAATTTGATAGCTCTACATGGAGGATTCCCTCATTACCTAGCCATTTATGAGAATAAGGTCAAGATGGTGGAGTATAGTGATGTAAATTATTTTCCCCTGACTCAAAGAATGGGAGTATGATGTCCTAATTTATTGATGTTTTTTTTACCAAGAGTTTCCCAGGGTCACTAGCATGGACACCCAAAATTGAAAGGATTTGTGAAGACTTTGACATTATTCATATTAATTATATTGGCATGTTTAGGTGAAATACAAAATATATTTCAAATGGGTTTTACCTATATATCAAAATATTAATATGAATCCTACACCATGAAGTATATCTAATGAAATAATGTCTCTACAAGTATATTATTGTGATTATTGGTTTAGTACACTGACCACATAATCATAAGTCTAGTAGGAGCAAAAACAATAACACCTATCCATTTACCAAGGACCAATGTCCTAGTATATTAGTTGAGAAATAAATTCCCTTATAATTGAATACAATCATAGATGGACTCTAAAAACTACCAAGGCAACCATGTTGCATACATCACCTAAGTATCAGGTTACTGTTGATGCATGAATATGTATCATGGGTTTCCATAGTGTTCAAAAACACTTATCTTTTTAGAATTCAACAAATTATTTGTAGGTTATGATACTTATATTATTTTTTGATTTAATAGAGGCAAAGCAAGTGGACTGTTTCATAATATTTATAATGTTCAGTGCTTGGGAGCCATCATGGCCAAATAGTTAATCTATGTGAAATATGAAGTATGTTATGCTCAAAATGGTGATTTATGATCAATAACTAATCTAAAGACTAATATAAGACAATTATTTAAAATAAAAATTAAACTAGAATGATTTGGTAAAAAAGGTAGCAAAAGGAAAGGTAAGGCAGAGAAGAGATTTTGTTCTTCATTCCAAACATCATGACACAATTTAAATATCATTCAGGCATACACTTAACCAATGTATGACATGAAGCAACATAAGCTCAAATAATATCACACATCATGAAAACATATAAGGAATGTGGGAAATGATGCAAATAAGAACCAAGTTCACTTTAAATATTTACCCCTACAATAAAACATAATTATCCCAAATGCAAGAAGAGTAAGAAGATAAAATGAATCTAATAAATTTCAATTAACCTAGCATTGGAATAAGTTAATACCTCTACATTCAAATGTACACACTAGGAATTCATAAGAACCATTCTACTCTAGAAGTTAGAACAAACAAGTGAGAGAAAAACTAGGATAACAAATTACACAAGTAAATTTGGAAAAACTTTGCATAATTCCTTGCTTATATTAATTTATCAAAAGTTACAATTCATTTTTGGCTCTAAGAAATCCCACTGCCTTTTTTACAATTTGAAATACTCATTTTATAGAATTCAAGGAAGTATTTCAGTCAGTTATATCCAATTACAAAAGTACAAGTGTTATAATAACCATCCTTTCTATAAATCTTTTATAATACACTAAACTTTCCCAAATGGACTGATCTATAGGCAATATGTTTTACAAGATACACATGCCTTTATAGATAAAATTCCATTTTAAAAATGTACAATGCTTAGCTACGGGAATAATATTCCTAATTAAACTAATCTTTGTGACCCTTATGTTCCTAAAGTCCCATGTTGTTATTGTAGGGTCTTCATTGCTCTATGATGTTTCTCATGAATTAACACAAGATTGATAATTGGTTTCATGAAGAGATCCCTCATTTGATCTACTAAGTTTTTATGGTCTTTATCTACCCTTCTTAATGCCTTTTGATGTTTTTGGCTTTAATTAATCTTTTACTTTATAGTTAGAATCATATCCATGATATTATTATAAGTAGTAGTCTTACCTATGATTTTGTTCTTCATTAGGGATGAGGCCTAAGGAACTAAGTGCAATAGTATCGATGATCATGGTTCCAAGTAATTGTTCCATCCTATCTTATAGTTATTTTTCATCCTCAAGGAGGTTTTTGAATTTCCTATGCCAAGTGATCAAACCCTTGATCTTATCCACAAGTAATCCCATGAGTGTGTTTAGAAGAGACAAGATAATTATTTTGAAACTAGGAATTTGATCTTCAATAAATATTTTGATCAATTCCTTTGTTAGATCCCTTGAGTTCTACCATTGTTTGTGGATTTTTTCAAATTGTTCACTAGTGGTTTATACTTCGAATCTTGATTAAATTACCCTTACATAGATGATAATTCATCTTATCTATCTTGATAGTGGTAAATTCAGGGTTGAACTAGGGCTCATGTATGCATCTAGGGATTTTTGAAGGTTTTTATAGTGATCTAATGGTAGCATCTATCTAAACTTGCATGAGATTCATTACTTAGATCCTAATTGGACTGTGTGCTTATGCCCTTGTATTTATTAGGTCTACAAGATCTTCTACTTGGCACATTATACTTATGTGGCTTTGATGTGACATCATCATGGCATACATGTGGCATTTTCATATCATATTTCTCATTCATATTTATAAAATGATCATTTCCCTTTAAAAAATTAGTACTTGATTTTGCACTGTTAGATCATCCTTTCATAATTCAACACAGACCATCGATCTTGATCTAATAAATTGAACACCATTGGTTTCTTGATACATTCCCCATAGTTACGACACTTGTCACTTCTTCATTCACTCAAGGCTTTATTAAAATGTAAGCATTGATCTCATGCCATTGATCTTTATTACATGGATCAATCATGCTTTATTGATCTTGATCTATTAAATTATACCTTTTGCTTTGTGGGCTATTGATTTGAATGTATATGCTCATATACATACCATCTATCTTAAAAATATGTTTGAGATTTAATTTATGGCCTAAATCTATACCACATGTCATCTCCACATTTATCTTGACTTTTTAATGGTTATCATACACTGTCTAATCATCTTCATCTGATCAAACACGTTCCATTAGATCATGATCTACAAGGTTGAATGCCATTGGTTGTTGATTTTTATTTGGTTGAGATTATGACACTTGTCACTTTATCACTTATCTTGAGGCTCTGTTGAAGTTTTTACTTGATACACATTGTTAGATCTATTTGGCTCGAGGAAACATGTACCATTTATATTGAGAGTATCAACAAGCTTTAGCTTATGGTTAGGGTATTGAATTTTCAAATTTAATCCTCCACCATTGATCTCATTCATTTGAGAAAAAAGGGATTGCTGATACTATGAATAAAAATGATATTTAAGTTAGTGCTCATGGAAAATAAATAAATTAGCATAATATTTTGGACTAGGGTTTTATTTTGTGTTAATAAACATGGGCAAGACCATAGAAAAAAACATATTAATCTAAGTTTTGAGACATAATAAAAGGGACCCCATGAATAATCAAAGATACAACATATAGTTTTTATCCTAAAGCTTGTTTTATTAATAAATACAATAAACTTTAGGGTAAGGCTTTTAGGTTAAGTCTATAGTAAAAGGGACCTTTTGTTTAGTTAGACCATGATAAGATAAAAGGGAACAAAGGGGGCTTGGGATGTGAATAACTTAGGATAAAGATTTTAGACTAAGGTATTGGTAATGTTAATAAACACAACTAGGACCTTAGGATAAAATATAAACTAATTTAAATTAAAGTGTTGCTATGAAAATTTAAATAAAATATCTTACCAAATTTGAATTCAAAAGGATTACTAAGACTAAATCTAGACTAAGGGTTTTATAAATTCAAATATGAATTCAATTAATCATTTATAGACCAAAAGATAGTAAAAGAGGTAATTTAACATTTAACAAAAAAACCCTGAGTATTGTGTGTTTTAAATAAACTCCATAAAAAATACAACCTGAAACATAGATATCCAATTTTAGCAATTTTATATAAGATCAAACTGGAGCCATGAACCAATAATTTAATGAGACCATGGTGTTGATGATATTAAAATAAATATAAAGTACAAAACACTCTAATGGTACTTTGATTACATGATTTTTCAAATTTAGGGTATAAATTTGCATAATTTAAGATAAGGGTCTCCATTTTTAGAAATGGGGGAATGCTGACCTCAATAAATGGAAGCTTTTAGGGAAAACATAATAATATGTTCGAATTCAAAGACTCTAGTTTAAACTAATAATTAAGCTACTTATTTTATTTGATCAAGACCCATTAATAAGATCAGTTCATGGTTAGAACAAGCCTTGCACATGTAGAATTAGGATCAAACATCCAGACATATCCATGTTCTCTGTGTGATATGATTCCACTTACTAATTTCCATAGGATTTAGAGAACAACTTCTAGGTTCATGAATTCAACCATTAACATTGACTTTCAATATGTTTTCATATTCATTAAGAACCATGATTTAGCTCAAGGAAGGCTTGGGCATTTCTTTGTTACTAGCCAGGCATCCATAACCCTAATAGAGATGCCTTTGGATTCACTCAAGGACTTTCTCAGCTACCAACCAGACATCCATAGCCCTGATGGAGGTTACCATAAACACCTTTGCTTAGAAATCTCTTGAATTTTTCAATAAGGTTCTTATTTTTTGTATTTTTTAAGTCATTTTGATTTTCTAGAAAAGGTTAGGAACTAGGTTAGCCAAAGATTTAGGAATTCATCAAATTTGGATCTTTAGGTAATCATCCTTGGATATAAACTTTATCCCATGAAATTAATGTTTTTTTAAGTGCAAGCATGACTCCATCCTAATAATCCAATCTTTAACCCTACATGTGTAATCTTGATTAGAATCAAGCTTGGATCAGAAAGGATTAAAATTCTAAGGAATAATTATCCTATTTATTAGTCTTTACTAGTTTCTTTAAATTATAAAATTAATCTCATATTTAAACAATCCATGATCGACCAATGCCTTGAGAACATACCTGCATTATTGAACCATGATATTTATTTTGAGCATCATATGAATCTTGAGTTGAGGGCTATCTAGAATAATATTATTAAAATCAAGGAATAAAGTAGGGAAAGCAAACTCACCAAACATAAAGCAAACAAATAGAAAGTAATGGAATAAATAAACAAATATCTAAAAATATATATACAAACAAGGGTCAAGAAGGAAATAATAGAAAGAAACTAACCTAGCCTATCTACAGTAACTATAATTATTACTATAGGTTACTCCATAAATACTCCAAGTGGGACAATAGATAAATAGTGTTTGAGGTATTTCCCATTGGTGGGCAATGTGAAATCTACTCCTTGTAAGTCTTTTAGCTTGAATGTGTTGTCTCCACGTATCTTAGCAATCTGATAGGGACCTATCCACAAAGGTGTGAAATTCTCATGTTTACCCTTAGTATCAGATGCATTATTCCAAATAATAACTAAGTCTCCTTTCTTGAACACATTTTATCTTTTAATGCTTATCAAACCACCTTTTGATTGTGTTTTTGTGCCTATTAAAATTTAAAAAAGCCTCTTCTCTTACGTCTTCCATCTGTATGATGTCTATCAACTTTAAGCTTCAAAATTCTTGGTCTTCCTTCATGTACTCTTACATAAAATTATTGGTTCATATCTTGAGTGTTGAGGGAAATATAGGTTCCTAAAGATATACTAGCAAAAATGGTGATGCCTTAAGAGCTTGCTTAGATCTTGTTCTATCTACCCATAGGGCATACTTAAGTAGCTTGTGCCATGTTATTGGGTTATCAGCTACAAACATCATTATGCATTTTATCATTTTCTTAATTTTTGATTTAGACACTTCATTTCCTTGAGGGTAATGGTTGGATTAGAACTTGATAACAATGTTTTTATCATATGCCCATTCAGTCGTTTCAATGGATACAAAGGCAAATCAATTTTCAAACTAGAGATACATGTGTCCCAAACCTTGTGCATATATTTCCTTCTAAAAATTTGATCACTTCTTCATTTCTACATTGTTTTATTACCATTGCTTCAGTCCATCTAGTACAGTAGTTAGTAACACTCAAAATATACGTGTGACCATTAAAAGAATTGAGGTTAATGAACCCTTCAAAATCCAATCCCTTTTGGGCAAAAGGTTTGTCAATAATTATTGGTAATAGTGACATGGCTACCTTGGGATCTTTAGTTTTGAATAATTGACATGAGTAGCACTCTTTCATGTGCTTATGAACATCCTTGAAGATAATAAGCTAGTAGTATCTATCTCTAAGGATATTATGTGTTGTAGTCCTTCTAGATGGATGTTGACTTCCCAATTTTTCATGGAAAGTGCTCATGATCTCAGCTTCTTCACTCTTAGAGACATATCTCAAGTAAATTCCTTAAAATGTTTTCTTGTACAACACTCTATCTTTGATTAGAAATGAGCTGCCTTGAGCCTTAAAACTTTTCTTTGTTCTTTACTTAACCTTGTAGGACAATAACTATTGATTAGTAAGTGGATATTGAGATGATACCAATCATTGGGTTTGAATCTTTGTTTTTATACCTAGATACCACTTAGGTTAGGATTAGTATTGGAAATTAAATAAATTAAACCTTGGCTCCTTATAAATTTTGTAGTCTTCCTCTCTAGATCATATTCTTGGAGAATATAAATCTACATACCTCTCCTTTCTCAAAGTTCACATTGATTAAGCATGAGTTTAGTGGTAGGGTCTAGAAGTATTGCATGTAACTTATTTCTAAGATATAATTCCTAAACTTTTTCACTACCTTGAACAAAACACATGTTTGTTTGTAAATCAAAGAGTAGTTCAACTTAGCATTTTTAAGGTTAATGTGCATTAAAGCTATTAGATTATCACATCCATCTATCTCCTAAGTTATAACTATATCTATTATATGATCCAAAGCAAAGGAGTAAAGATAAAAAAATATTTAGTAAAGCCTAGATTTATCAAGACAGGGGCTTGTCCAATTGCCTCTTTGATGTCTTTGAAAACCTTATTTGTCTCTTCATTCCAAGAGATCCTATCATCTTTATTGAACATGCCATTTAAAGGTCTCATTATTTCTAGAAAACCAAAAATAAACTTCCTCACAAAATTGATTTTACCAAAGAATGACTTCAATTTCTTCTTACTATTAGTGGGATCTATATTAGATATTGGATTTACTCTAACAGGGTAAATAGAGATTCCCTCCTTAGTGACAACATATCCTAATAGTTATCCCACAGTAACATAGAAAGTACTTTTCTTTAGGTTGAGAGAAATCTCATAACTTTTGCATTGTTCAAATACCTATTCTAGGTGCATAATATGATCCTCCCTTTTTTAAGAAAAGATAGCTAGATCATCCATGCATATAATAATGTACTTACTTACAAGACCTTGGAAAGCATGATACATATCCCTTTGAAAAGTGGCTCCTACATTTATAATTCCAAATGTCATTCTTTTGTAGGAAAATATACCCCACTTAATAATAAATGAAGTTTTCATCTTATCTTCTTAGTTTTCCAATACTTGGTTATACCATAAAAATCCATCAAGAAAAAACATCATGGTAGAACCAAAAACAATTTGGATTGCTTGGTCAAGAGAAGGTAGGGGGTAATTATCCTTCTCAAATGCTCTATTCAGATTCTTCAAACCAATGCACAATCTGATTTCACAATTCTTCTTCCTGACTAGTACTAAGTTAGCTACCTAAGTGGAGTGCCTAATGGGAAACACAATCTTGTCATCTAAGAGCTTCTTGACCTCATTGTATATTAGTGGTTCTAAAACTAGATTGACAGGCCTCTACTTTTGTTTGAAAGGTTTACAATTTTCCTTTAAAGGTATGGTATGAGTTATGACCTTTGGATAAAATAACTTTAACTCATCATAAGACCATGATATGACATATTTTTATTTGGTCATCAATTATTTGGCTCTTTTAGAATCAATGCTTGTATAATTTATACCAATATTAACTAGCTAAGGTTGACCTTGAAGTTAAAGATCAATTGCATTATAATATTTCCCCTTACTTTGGGAATCTTAACAGTCTCAGCTAGGCTATCTATGTAAAATAGTCTCTCTAAGGAAATTATGCCTTTAGGGATATTATTTTCATTCAATTGAATGACCTTGTCATCAAGTTTGCTTTCAACTTTGTCATCATCAAGGGTATTTTCATTGGCTTTATCAACAATGTGACCCTAAAATATTGATGAGCCAATCATGAAGTCTATGATCTATTAATCATCACTAAATACTTATAAATGGTTGAAATTATCTAGCATTGAGGGACATGGGATTAATTCAATTGTAAGGTTTTGTAACTTAGAATTCTGATCAAGCATGAGATTGGCTATAATTGAAGTAAGTTCATCAATAGCCTTATTTTCATCCCTAGGGATTGACACAAAGTTGAAAGCATCAAAACATTCAATTAATTCCCACACTCTAAATTTATACTCCTTAAGATAGTGCAAATTGCATTGATATTTAATCTTGACCTAGTTAACTACTAGTTTAGAGTCACCAAAAACTAATAATTCCTTGACCTCATGTTTGATTGTAAATTATAATCCAAAAATAAGTGCTTCATACTCAACCAAATTATTAGTGCATAAGAATTGAAGTTTTTAAGAGTAATTGTATTCTTTCCCAATGGGATTGATTAGTACCACTCCTACTCCAGAACCTAATTTGCATCTAGCATCATCAAAATATAACTTCCATAATATAGGCATAATATGATAATTTTTGGAGTTACATACCTTTATGGTGTCAAGTGTGTAAACACGTAGGTCTGAGTTAACCATCTTAACCCTCTCATTGATTGCATTGTACTCAATGATCATATGTTTCATTTTAGGTCCACTTTCTATCTTGATCTGATTTAGAAATCTTTTCCAAGGTAACCACATATGTGAACAATCAGTAGGCATGTAACCATTTAGAGATCTACTCCAATCTCTACTTAATAGCATTCCATAAGCATCATGGATGTCCACCACTTGGATGTCAATGAATTATTAGATACTTGGTTGAGAAGTAATTTGTATGTGAACATTTAACAACTCACCAATTACTTTGACTCTCAACTTATCTAACTAAGTCATAACTCTATCAAATTTAATGGGAATCAAGATTAATTACACACAAATACATTCAGGCATAATATTTGAATATTCACTATAATCTAACAAATAATTATGCAAAATATTACCAAAGATCCTAATTATAAGTAGGAAAGGGGGAAAATCCACTTTGCTTTTGTGTATTATAACATTAGAATATGCATACTTTTGTGGTTTGTTAGGCTTCTTAGAATAAGATTACAACAACAAATCCTTTTTCTTTGTAATCCGAGTCAACTCAAGCAAGGTAATGTTATCTTTGATCCTTTTCATGTCATATACTATATTTTATCTAGTCTTATTGGAAGAATTAGATGCATCAATATTATGCTTAGAAGTACTTCCCTTATGAGGCTTTATATTGTTATCTGAGATAGTATCAAGAGGAGTTCCTAAGTTATTTGGATGAGTTTAAGTGGTCAATGGTTGCTTCTACTCCTTGTTTCTTAGAGGGAAAGTATTCTTCAGATACTTTTGAAAAGTATAAATCTCTTCAGGAACACCCTTAGGCTAATTATTTTCATTGAAAGGGAACTCAAATGTCTCCACCATGAGAGTTAAATCAGAGGATCTCCATGACCTTGAAAATCTAGATGTACCTACATCACAATCCTTAATAGGTATAACTTCAAAAGTATCTAATTCTTCTTGAAAGGCTTCAAAAACATTACAAATCTAAACACAGTCTATTTCCCCATACTTAGAAGTGTAATAAACTCTTTAATAGTAAGGTAAAGAAACATCAACAAGATTTATATTAGGCACATTCCTGCTATTAGATGGTTCATTATTTTGTTATTGTGGTAAATATAATCCTAAAATCTATTAGTGGTCCTATTAAACCTTTGAAATGATAAATTCCTACTAGAGCTCTCTATAGGATTGCCTAATTGCTTTTACAATTAAAGCAAGTCAATGCTAGGATTTTGAACCATTTTGATGATAGAATCACTCTCATTATTTTGTGCCTTGGAATTATGAACTGAAGTATTAGAATTATCTATAGGCATTGCAACTTTTTGATCCTATATATGAGATCCATTGGCAACATTATTTAGGAATCCTAGGTTTTGAGTAGGATGTGCATGCCTCAAAGGTAGTTGGTTGAAGAATTAAAGTTGGTTCAGGGCAGGGACATTTTGGTTACATTGGGAATGACATTTATAATAGGTAAATGTGGATTGACATTAGGAATGGAGTATGCCAATTGTCCTTGGGGTTGCATCTGGTCATTAATGATCACAACCTCAACATAAGCTAAATCTAATTTATTCATGGGCCCAAAAATTATCTTTATAAACATAGAAGTCATGGGATCTAAGGCATCCTAATATATTTCTAAAGATAAAGCCTCATCAGGTCTATAAGGGGCTATGGTCCTATTGAACATATTATATAATATAATATTGAAGGCTCTTATGGTCTCATTTGCATCTCTTTTCATTGTGGTGACTTATTGGTACAAGACATAAGGACTAATGATTTTACCAAATTGAATAAAGAAAACATTATTAAAATCAACCCAACTAGTAATGTAGTCTTTAGGAAGGTTGAGAAACCATTCATATACAACATATTTGAAAGTAAAATGGAATAGTCTACATGTTACATCTTCATGAGTCACATTCAAGAAACTTAATGTAGATTTGAAACTCTTAATGTGTTCTTCAGTAGTTATAATGCCACTATGACTAAATGTTGGAAAATACTTTTTAGGATTACAAGAAAGGTCATGTATTACACTTGGCACATTCATTAAAAAATCACCTAGCCAATCCATACCTTAATAAGGATCAAACATAAGAGAACCATGGATTGGTGAAGTTCATAAATATTTTTCAAGCATGTGCTTACCTATGTCTCACCTAGTTCTCCTATGAAATTATAATGAAATCAAAGGTTCTCTAGTCTTAAAGAGGTGACCTTGTCTTGACTCTTGGTAATTCTAACTTGTGGGTTTTGGGTCCTATTTGAAATATGATGTATCAATCTTATCCTTTCAAAGAATAATGATCAGACGTGTACATTACACAAATTTTGAAAATATTTATATAAATGATGAAAATGGATAGAAATATTTGACTAAGTTATCTCAAAGATGTATCCAACACACAAATATGATTGATCTTTACACGTTTAAGCTCAAAAAAACTCAAATTTTCAAAGGATATATCAATTTTTGATCAAAAAAACTATTACTAACCTCAAACCTATTTAATTGACAAGGCTTAAGCCATATTTACCATAATTAAGCATATAACTTCAAAAATCATTGATCTTTTTCCAAAGGAAGCACAAAGATTGGTATAAGACCATAAATATCAATGATATTTACACAATTAGGCAAAGAATGACATAATTGTGCAAATATTACACAAATCTTTGAATACGATTCACAAGAATGAGAAAAAATACTTCAAATATACAACTATCTAATTGGCCCTCCTTCTAACACCAATGAAGCCCCTCCTTGTTGATGCTTGAATATGTAGCATAGGTGCCTAGAGTGTTCCAAAACACTTCTCATTTTAGAATTATAAGAATTCAGTACATGAGTTAAACTTTGTGATAATATTGTTATCTATTGATGGAATAGAGATAAAGAAACTAGAATGTTTCACAATATTTATAATGTTTGGTGGTTGGGAGCCACCATGGCCATATAGTTAATCTATGAAAATTATGAAGTATGTTATGCTAGGAATGGTGAATTATGATCAAGAACTAATCTAAAGACTAATCTAAGATGGATATTTACATTGAAAATTAAGCTAGGGTGATCTAGTTAAAAGAGGAGCAAAAGGAAGGTAAGTTAGAGAAAAGATGTTATTGATATTCATTCCAAACATCATGATGTAATTCAAATAACATTCAGGAATGCACTTAACCAATTCATGACATGAAGTAGCATAATCTCAAATCCAATCACACATCAGGTAAACATCTAAGGAATGTGATAAATGATGTAACTAAGAAACAAGTTCACTTTAAATATTTACCCCTATAAGAAAACAACATTATCCCAAATTCAAGAAGAGCAAGAAGATAAAATGAACATAAGAAATTTAAATTAACCTAGTATTGGCAAAAGTTAACAGCTCTACATTCAAATGTACACACCATGAATTCATAAGAACCATTATAATCTATAAGTCAAAACAAACAAGTGAGAGAGAAACCAGGATAACAAAAGACAAAATCAAATTTGGATAAATTTTACATAATTCCTTGCTTATATTAATTACTCAAAAGTTACAATTAGTTATTGGATATAAGAAATACCTCTCCCTTTTTTAAAATTGATAATACTCCTTTTATATAATGCAAATATGTCAGTAAATTAAATTCAATTATAAAAGTACAAGTTTTAGGATAGTTGTCCTTTCACAAATGTTATAGAATACACTAGGCTTTTCCTAATTGATTGATATATAGGAAATGTGTTTCAAAAACTACACATGCCTTTACAAATAGAATATTCCATTTCCAAAAATTTCAATGCTTAGATATAGGAAGAATATTCTTAATTCAACTAATCTTTGGGACCCTTGTGCTACTAAAGTCCCATGTTGTTGTTGTAGGGTCTTCATTACTCTCTGATGTTGCTCATCAATTAGCACAAGGTCGATAATTGGTTTCAGCACTTTCATTTGACCTATTAAGCTCTTGTGATCTTTGTCTAACATTATTAATACCTTTTGATGTTTCTAGATTTACTTAATATTTTCCTTTATAGTTAGACTCATATCCATGATCCTATTATTATCAATATTAGTCTTACATATGTTTTTGTTCTTCATCAAGGATGAGGCCTAGGGAACTACATGCATTATGATTAGTGATTATGGTTCCAAGTAAGTGATCCATCCTATCTTGAAGCTATTTTTCATCCTCAAATAATTTTTCTAAGTTTCTAGACCAGGGGTTCAAACCTTTGATCTTATCCACAATCAATCCCATGACTGCATTTTGAAACTAGGAATTTGATCTTAAATCAATAGTTTGATAAAATCCTTTATTCTATCCCTTGATTTCTACCATTGGTTGTGGATTTGTTCAAATTTATCACTAGTGGTCTATATTTCAATTTTGGATCGAATTACTCTTATATAGATGAAAATTCATCTTTTTGGCTTGATTATGGTGAATACATGGCTGAACTAGGGATCCTATATGTTCTTAGGGGTTTTTAAGGTTTTTACAATTCTCTAATAGTGATAGCCATCTGAACTTGCACTATCTTCTTACTTAGATCCTAATTGGACTATGTGTTTATACCCATGTGTTTCCTAGGTCTGTATGATCTTCCACTTGGCACATTATACTTATGTGTCTCTGATGTGGCATCATTGTGGCATTCATGTGGAATTTTCATAGCATTTTTCTCATTCATATTTAAAAAATTACCATTGCCTTTTAAAAAATTCTCACTTGATTTTGTACCATTAGATCATCCTTGCATAGATCAACATAGATCATCAATCTCGATATAAGAACATGAATGCCATTGGATTCTCATTACATTCCCCATGGTTATGACACTTATCACCTCTACATTTTCTCAAAGATTTTTTAAAATTTTAACATTGATCTCATACCATTGATCATGATTGCATGGATTAATTATGCTCCATTGATCTTGATATATTGAATTGTACCTCATATTTCATAGATCATTGATTTGAATGTCTATGCTCATCTATATACCATCAATATTAAAAATATTATTAAGCTTTAACTTGTGGCCCTTAGATATGCCATATGTCATCTCTGCATTTATCTTGAATTTTCAATAATCATCACATACCATCTGATAATATTCATTTGATCAAACCCAATATATTGAGTAATGATCTACAAGTTAAAATTTCATTCATTTTTGAGTGTTCTTTGGTTTATTTTGTGATAATTATCACCTTCTCACTTGTCTCAAGGCTCTATTGAAGTTTTGACTCGATATGTACCGTTAGATCCATTTGGCTCAAACAAACACATACCATTGATATTGAGAAGATTATTGAGCTTTAGTTTAGGGTTAGGGTTTTGAATTTTTAACTTTAATCATGCACCATTGATCTCGTTCATCTAGGTAAACATGGATCATTGATACTATGAGTAAAAATGACATTTAAGTTAGTGTTCACGGAAAATAAATAACTTAGCATAATGTTTTAGAGTGTGGGTTTCTTTCTTGTTAATAAACATGAGCAAGACTTTACAAAAAAAAATTAAGATAAGTTTTGAGACATAATAAAAGGGATCCCATGAATAATCAAAGACATATCATATAGTTCTTAACCTAAGGTTTGTTATACTAATAAATACAATGAACTTTAGGGTAAGGCTTTTAGGCTAAATCTATAGTAAAAGGGACATTTTGTTTAGTTAGACCATGCTAAGTTAAAAGGAAATAAAGGGGGATTAGGACGTGAATAACTTAGGATAAATATTTTAGACTAAGGTCTTGATCATGTTAATAAACATGACTAGGACCTTAAGATAAAATATAAACTAAGTCAAATCAAAGTGTTCTCACAATTTTTTTAATAAAAGCTCCTACCAAATTTGAATTCAAAAGGAATACTTAGACTAAATCTAGACTAAGAATTTTATAAATTAAAATATGAATTAAATTAATCATTTATAGATCAAAGGCTAGTAAAAGGGGTAATTTAACATTTAACAAAAAACCCTGAATATTGCTCATTTCAAATAAACCTCATAAAACCTACAACCTGAAACACAAATATCTAATATTAGTAATTTTATATAAGATCAAAGCATATCCATGAACAAATTAGATAACCAAAATATGGTGTGGATGATCTTAAAATAAATATAATGTGAAAAACACTCTAATGGTACTTTGATTAGATGAATGTACACATTTAAACAATTTTAGATGAGGGTCCCCATTTTAAAAAAATGGGTGTATGTTGAGCTCAACAGGTTCAAGGTAAGACTATATTTTAATAACAGTCTATTTTACACAACTATAATAATAATATTTCATCATTAATTGAAAATATTATTAATATGGTAGACTTGTGTATAATAGACATGTGCCAATTATACATAGGTCCATAGTTATTTTCAAAATTAAGAATCTAGTTTAAAGATTCAAAAAAGAAAGTTTGAGACAACTTCAATTTATATGAGTATTCTACATGCCATCTCACACTTTCATCTGTTCATGTGTTTTGAAATGGTTAACAATGATAATAAACTATAAAATAATGTGACATTGTTCAATGCTCACACATGTCATAATCTTACACTCAGACACATTCCCAAGGATTGAAGTGGGTAAAGGATGAAAAAAAAGTTTATGATAGAGTTACTCTATGAAATAATTCCACATGACTCACATTATCTCCTATTTAAACCATAATATATATAAATTTTTACATTTGTAAATAAAAACTTTAAAATTCCAAAAATAATAACAAAATAAAATATCTTGAAAAAATGTAACACTAAAAATAAATAAATATAACATAATTAAGATGTATTAAAAAGTTATTATTTCACAAAAAAAGTTAATCATAATCTAATATTCCTATACATTACATCCTTTCATACATATTAATAAAAAACTTTCATTTATTTATATTATAAAAATATAATTTCAAAAAGCTAAATTTGGAGAATTTATTGTCTAGTATATATAAGAAACATGGATTATATAAACTTGTTTCATAACATTACAAACCATGATTCATAAAACCTCTAATTCAATTTTTTTTTCTCTGTTTATCATCATAAGAGGTAGAGGATGACTAGTTATGACTAGAGGAGGGCCTACATGGGTTTCTCAGTCAATACCCTTCATATTGTGATTACATGGTTATGATGAATGGTGTTTTACTATGCCATTTTTTTAATGGATAAATCATGGAAGAGTGATGTATAATTGAGTATAACATTACTATTGATATACATAAATTCATTAATGAAATGAGTATATTATAAAAATGTAATTTTAACCAATTGATAAAATTAATTACACCTAACGCTAACATTCTAAAAATCTCATTGCGATCGGTATATTATAGCTATTTCCCATTTCATATGAATTTTTTAAATATTTTTTATCTGAGCTTAAATTTGTGTTATGACATAAAATTAGATATTTTTTTTATTTTTAAACTTGCACTAGTCATAAAATGAGAAGGAAATCATATGAAGACAAAACACAATGTAGATTCAGAGATAAAACTAAAAAAATAGATCATAATTAATGCAACTATTTTGGAATTGGGTAGTGTAAGTTTATTATTTCATTTGACCATTTACATCTTCATTATTAAATATTTTTGTGGAATTATTACTCTCATCAAGGTTTGTGCATGTGCAAAGCTATATCACATAACTAAAGCATGTTAGGCTAATGTCATAAGTGCCCAAAGACTAGGGTTTGTGCATATGGGATTTGCTATTGTTGTTCCATATGTCATGTTAGTGTTATTGTTGTAGATAATAAAATGTTTGACTTAACATTTTAATTTAAAAAATTATAGGGAAAAGATAGCATGAAATAAATCCAAGGGTCTATAGTTGTATAGCCAGCAATTGACAACATCTTTTTCATGCCTTTCATTACAATCTACAAAGTGAAACTTTACATGAACCCCCTATGGGCTTGGGATATAGTGAAACCTAGTACAAAGAATTTTTTTAGAAATGATTATGGGCTAAATTTCACTTTAATTTCCCATGTGTGCATCCACTCATGATTTATTTTTTCTATATTTCCCACAAATCGATATACTTTTATAAACCCTATTACCCAAAATTATTAGGTTGTTGAGATTTGAAGCACAAAATATTGGTGATAAAGATTGATCTTGGCATCACATAACTCTTCAATTAAATGAATTATATTTACCTGAGTAATCCGTAAATTAATGCATATCATAAGGAATTAGGCATAGGTGGTTTCTCTCTCCATGTGATCAATAACATCTTAATTGTTCCAAATCAAGCTTTGTGTGGAATTAATATTCTAACTAATGTATTTCAACACTTAAACTTTCTCCAAAATTTTAATAACATCAATGAATATAAGTAGCTTTCCATGTGATAGAAGCTAAAACAATTCATAAGGTTCCCTTAGATATCCAAAATATTTACATGCTATGTAAGTGGAGTTAGATTGTAATATTATTTGTCAAGAGCATCAATATTATAAATTGCATCTCATATTAAAATATTTAAAAATTATTCTACCATCTAAATTTGAATATGGATACACTAAAATACAAAATTATTAGTGTATGTTTGGCAACCTATTTTTTAAGTTTTTTATCTTCAAGACCATGTTATGCATGGATTTGTGTTGCATTTGATTTTAATATAATGTTTTTGTAATTAATCTATAAATAATATTTTCCTTTCCAATATATTCGAGTAAAAATAAAAATGTGATTGATGACACAATAGGAATATGGATGGAGTGTTCGACAAATGACATGGATAGAATATCTTTGGTCTCATGAACATTATTAAAATATTGATCTATCTATCTATTTTCAATTCACTATTAAAAATAAATATAATCTTTCATATTTCTATGTCATATCGTATGTTTGGGATTTATCCCTCATGTTTTTTTGAGCCCCTCTTCAACTTCCTTTAAATTGTAAAATAGTTGGTATGGGTGTGCATCATGAATGTTTTCATGTTTTCACCCCATTTGATGATACTCTATTATGGTGTTTTTATGGGCAAGGTCCCCCTCAAACCCGAATATCTAAATATTAAAAATTTAAAAAGAAGATATATTTACATCCTAAATATATCATGAATATGTTTGATACCATGACATAACGTCAATACCACATAGTATGCTTGTTTATATTTATATATATATATATGATGTTATGTTTTAATTTTGTCCAATTTATCACCATATATAATTAAGATTTGATATAATAAACATTCCCATTAATCTAATTTTTCAAATCCTATTAATAATACTTGATTTTAATTCTTGAAATTGGATTTGTAACCACTAATTTATTTGTAATGGGGATTTTTTTTAAAAATAAAATTCATATTATGAGAGGGAACCTTCAAAGGCAAAACAATGGCAAGATTTTGAAATAGGGTCCATCAACTCAAATATTCTCTCTTTTCCCAAAGGCTTTTTCACTCTAGGTTATACTTTTTGGTTTGGGGTCCCATAGACAATTTCTGGACTCATGAATATTATTAAAATATCCATATATAAATATATATATAATTCATTATTAAAAATAAATACAATATTTATTATTGTTCCATCATATTACATGTTAGATATGTATCCCCTATGTTTTGTTGATCCCCTCTTATCCTTCCTTTTAATTGCTAAAGAGTTGGTATGGGTGTGGATCATGATGTTTTTCATGTTTTCATATCATTTTATGATTCTATATGGTGTTTTTTTGGGTAAACCTCCCCCCCCCTCTCCACCCCAAACATATATCAAAAAATAGTAATATTTACATTTTGAAGATATGACAAAGATGTTCGATACCATGCAGCATTGTCAATATTGTATATTATGTCTATATATGTATGATGTTGCATTATTATTTTATAGATTTTAACACCATATATTATTAAAATTTTATATAAATAAACATTTCCATTAATATACATTGTCATGTCCTATTAATAATACTTGATTTTGATTTATGGAATTGGATTTGTAACCACCAAATTATTTTTAGCAAGGACTTATTTATCAAAATACATAATAAAAGAGTGAACCTTCAAATTAATGATAGTGTAAGGCTTGTGAACTAGGGTTTATAAACTCAAATCTTTTCTCTTTTTCTAAAGTCTTGTTCACTCCTTTGGGTTATACTTTTTGGTTTTGGGTTTCATAAAGTATTTTTGGTCTCATGGACATTATCAAAACATTTTTATATCTATATACCTATATATGATAAATTCACCATAAAAACTAAATACAATAGTTCATCTTTCTCCCTCATATTTTATGTTCAATGTTTGTACCCCATGTTTTATTCATCCGCTCTTCTACTTCACTTTAAATGGTGAAGAGTTGGTGTGGGTGTTGATCATGAATGTTTTCATGTTTTCCCACCTTTTTATGATACTTCATAGTTTTTTTATGGGAGAGGATCCCATAAAACCGCAACATATATCTAAAATAAAAATAAAAAAATATAATATTTACATTCAAATTGTCAATAGTTTTCTCTCCTAAAGATGTTTGATACTGTGAAACATTGTCGATAATATATATATATATATATATATATATATATATATATATATATATATATATATATATATATATATAATCAAATATTAATGGGAATGTTAATCTATATCAAATATTGTCGATAATATTAATGGGAATGTTTATTTAAATCAAATATTAAAGATATATTGTGTTAAATTGATTAAAATTATAACACAACATCATAAATAAATACATGCATACATGCATACATACATACATACATACATACATATATATATATATATATATATATATATATATATATATGTATGTATATATATATATATATATATGTATGTATGTATTTATTTATGATGTTGTGTTATAATTTTAATAAATTTAACACAATATATCTTTAATATTTGATATAAATAAACATTCCCATTAATATGTATTGTAAAATAATATTAATAATACTTGATTTTGATTCAAAGAATTGCATTTGTAATCACCACATTATTATTTCAACAAACTAGTTATTAAAAGTAAACCTATAATTTTTCAAGGAAAAATTATTATTTTACTCATATATGAGGGTTAAGGGATCTATTTTACATTTATTAATTTAAACCAATGATTAAAATAAGTCTCAAAGATCATAAAAAATAAAAACAATAAACTAGTTGATGTTACCACCAACAAACTAGGCCAACAAATAATATTCCAAAATAGAAGACCCAATAATAATCCTACTAAAAATACAAAACCTAGATTCTAGAACCATATTAGCCAATCCAACCGATAACCCAAAGAATAAATGCTCCCCATCATGGATATTGATCCTGGTTACCACATTTGTTACCCACATCTACCAGTGCCATATCTACTACCTCAGACACCTTAACAAGCTTACCCATTATACAACCCTGACCAAGATAAACACTATAACAAAATCACCTTACACAAATACTACTCTAAAATATATGCATAACCAATCCATGGGAAGATAAGTTGTCCTCCATATGGCCTTAGATGACACTAGTCATTACATGTTGTCATGTTATCAACCCACCTCCTACCAAGTTCACCACTTCAAGTATTAATTGAGGAGGAAAATAACTATATGATGCACCAAAAATACACCCAAAAATACTCACTATTTATGTTTTCCTACTTGGTAATTGAAGGTCCAGAATATTTTTCAAAAACAATATACAATCCTTGTAAAATTAAACATCTAGTACCAAAATGAAACCCCCCACTAGAGATGGTTTATGTAACACTAATTGAAGTTATTATAAAAACCCCAACACCATCATGTATCATTACTCTAATTTGAATAATTTTGATAGGGTAAGTATCCATAGGAAATAATTGAGTGATAACATTAATGACAATAGGTTAGTTCTATAGAAATGCTCTACATCTCTTGTCAACCCTATTCAAAATAGTGGTTTCATCAGCCACTTTTCAATCTCATGAACTAATTCTTTGTCATTTATGTCTATCAAAATATTATGCATAAACATGGATGTAATTTTAGATTCAATATTTAACTAACACAACATCTCCAAGTACACCATACCTATGAGATTCCTAATTACTTCCATAACCACCCTTAAATGGTTGATAAATACCTTCTTGATCTATGAATTAATAACTCACCCTTTGAAATACATTTCAATTTTAATGTAATCAATTGAAGAAGAGGCATGATCAGGACACATTGTAGCATTTTGTCCATCATAGCACCACACACCTACAAATCACCTTTTTCATCACCAACCTAACTAACCTCAACACCCAACAACAACTACTCAATATCATCATGATGTGTAAGAATTTTTTTTATGAACATCTATTATTAAGCCTCCTATACACATGAAATCCACCCCAACACTAATTTAATGACATGATAAATCCCAAACCAATCTAAGTAATAAACTTACCCAAATGTAAAATTTAAATCTTCAATTTAAATTTTAAAAATATATTTCCCCAATGTGAATATTGGGCCAAGACAAAAGTCTGATTGATAAGTATAAAGTGACATGCTTAGCCAAAAAGGGGGAAATGTGACATGGTTTAAACCATTAGCATTGGGAATGTACGTTAATAAGCATTATTACATTACTAAACCTATCTTAATTAAAAACATGATCATTTTTATAAAATACTATGATCATTTCCTTATTACTCATAAATTCACTGTTCTCTAAGTTCTATATGAAATTCTACCCAAATTCTATGTGTTGTGTACTAATACCTAAAACTCATGATTTTTCCATGTTATTAAATGCTTTAAATGAGTAGTAAAACCAAAACAATAGTAAAATTACATTAAGAAACCTTAATTAAGAAAATAATGGTTTTAAATACTAAATACAAAGATGTGAAGATCATATTTATTAGTACTATTTGATAGGAAAGTAATAAAAAGGTAAATTTATATAATTAGGATTGCAATGCGGTAATTAGTAAAACATGACTAGATGATTAGTTTTATATATGATTTTTCAACTCATCACACAACAAACTAAACTTATTAGTCCTCAATCAATCTAAACCTCTGCACATGGGAGAATAGTATTCAGAATTCAAATGGTTATGTTATCTATGTCACATATTTTTATAAAACCTTAAATTATCATCTATCCTCCTCCATTTCCTATCTTTAGTTCTTGCATTGAATTTATATATTCCCTTCCAATATATAATGAGAAATTAGGAAATATGGGGTTGATATGTTATGTAAATCCAACTCAATATATTCCTTCTTTCCACAACAATTTATTTGTTGAGTCTTTTGAGAGGTACCATGAAATTATTGCTTGAGAATGGCTCCATCCTTTTCAATTCAATGGTAATATCATTCCATCTAACTAAAAAAACATTGTATGTTCATTGAAAATTTTATATGATCAACTCTAAGTACTTATTTTTGGCCTTTATTTGTTCCATTATAGTTCTTATAACTACCTATTTTTTTTGTTAATGCAATCTAATCTACTTCTATCACATCTATCTTGGTAGCCTCTCATCTGATCATTAATTTAGTCTATTTATCTTTCTCATGATATTAATTTAATTCATCACCTCTTATTTTCTTATTGGTAAGATAAGAATAAAAATATTTTAGATTTACATCAACCAAATATATATTGATTCCATTCTTGGTCATGAGGAATAACATAGTTGTGTACATAAAATTCAAAGAATTTATTTTGATCCTTATAAGTGTTATAATTATGTATTTATATTAATTATTGAGTCTCACTTACTAGTTTGGTCATGTCACAATAGACTATCATGAAGTGAAATTTTAACCACCACTCCTTAAGGTAGACAACATACACTCTTGAAAGAGGTTTTCAACATATTAGTTGCACTTTTAATTGACTCATATCTTATCCTTTATTTTTTGGCTTTAAAATTTATGAATCAGCCTTTTTGACTTTATTATTTAAATATTTTTTTTTATATCTTAATTTACTAAACTTATTGTGCCATATAATCTACATCGTCTATATCTTGATATCCCTTTGAATGAATAATTCTTCCTAATTGAGCTCTTCAATTTCAGTGGAAGTTGTTGAAAAAGTATTTTTTATGTGATGTAAAACCCTAGGAGAATATTCTATTAATGTCTATGTTGTAATGGATGTAAAAAAATTTCTCTCTAATTCTACCACCCTATCTTGTGTATCTATCCAATTATCATTTTTTTCAAGTTCCTCAATGATTGCCTTTAGGGTTTCAATTTCTTATAAGGATTCCACCAATTTATGATTTTCTTATTGCCTAGGTTGGCTAGGGGTTTATTTTTACACCATTTCCACTTATTCATCTTACAGATTATATTATTGTTCCTATAATGTAACATTTCTCCTACCACATTATGTGAATTATTCTAATTTTCCATCTCTCCAAAGTATGGAATCTCAAAGCTATATGAAGTAGAGTTTCCTTCATCAAAACTATTGGTAGTCTACATTTCATCTGTATTGGGATAATACTCTTTCTAAGATGGGAATTTTAGTGTTTTATTTTATTATTATACAACTAATCCTTTGTGTTTGTCTTCTAGGATGAAGTGAAATTGGAACCTTTTTCTTCTTCCTAGCTATTGATACAGAGGGAGTGTCTTCAACCCTCTTCCTACCTCTACCCTGATATTATGAGGAAGGAGTCATTATTAAATTCCTCCTTATTATTATCTTATACCACATGCAATTATTATTCCTATATAGAAACCTCACATTATTTAACATCCATTCCTTTTTCTTCATCAACTACTTCATGTTTTTAATATTCCTATAATTGTTATGTCAATAAAATTTCCTAAATTAGGTTCGGTATTTGGTCTATTACACATATGTGTAAAATTAGTTGAATTAGATTGTGATAGGATAAATATGTTAGCTTCTCCTTCTACTACTCATTTTCCATATTTATTAGCATGTTTAACTAAAATTTAGGTACATTGACAATTATCCCATGCTCAATATGATTAAGGAGATTGAAATGCACTGTATACAACATTGAATATCTTCCATCACTATTTAAGTACTTAAAATTTATAGGTAAACTTATGCATAAAGCTATTTCAATGAATAATATAATATACCTTTATTTAAGTACTCTAAATTCTTTTTGTCAATGTAAAATAAAGTTATGCTTGTTGCTCTAGGTATCATATGCTAGAGTTCCCATGTATGAGGTAGACTAGTTACGTCCTATATAAAATATTCAATGACTTCCATTTGTAGTCCTCTCATAGTGACTACATCATGCATGAAAATTTATGTAAACTCATATGTAATTGACTCATAAAACCTCACTAACTTATGAAAATAACCAATCCATCCTGCATTCCCAAAAAAATTTACAAATTTCCTTCTTATCCTTAATGGTCTTAGGTATGTGGGATCTATTTTGACTACATATATTCCCATCTTTATTGAGTGTTATTGTTTCAATAAATTTGGTTTCTGGTTGTCTTCAAAAAAATAAAAGTTTTAAGATTACATGTTGTGTGAAGTGTAATTGAAATGCTTATTAATGTTTTTTCTGCTATTTATCATATCCTTCTTAATTTTATTATAGTCTACCAATTATTGTTACTTTTCATTGATTACATGTTTTGGTTCATATAGCATCTTCTCATGACATAATCCAACCTATATCACTCATTTTCATAATGCAACATTATATGGAATATACACCAACCAACTGACCAATCACTTATCCTTGAACAATGGACCAAGTATGGATCTTGGCATGCAGCCTGGAGACATTTTTTAATTAGGATAGAAGTTATGGTTGATAAGTATGATGTTATAGGATTATCCAAAATGTGAAGAGTGTGACATAGGTTATATCCATAATTAAATTTTTAATTCACATGAATATACATGATTACATTACCAAGGGTATCTTATTGAGTTTATAGTGAATTCTTAATATACTACACATGTGTATAATGGGCATAATATTTTTTCATGTTTAGAATGAGCACTTAACCATTGTTCATAAGAAAAGAACATTATGAATTGAGAATGGGCAACTACCCATTATCAATTAAGAATTTAACAATCTTAACTTGTGTAGAATGGGAATATTCCCTTTATACATAATATAAGAATATGACATTATTAATTGATAATATTCTTGATATATCAAAAATATGTAAAATGGTGCATATTATGAACACTTATTTTTCAATGCTCGTAATATTTTTAGTTTTTGTAGAACATTCCCATTACTATTATCAATTATGAATCTTGTAGTCTTAATTTATTTATAATAGGCATATTCCTTTTCTACCTATTAGATAAAAATGTTATCAATTAATAAATCCAATACTATTTTCTTGTATATATTTTCCATGTGACCATTCTACACAAAATATAAATATTTGATACTTAATTGATAATGTTCTTAGTATACTATGGTATTAGAATAATGTTACGATCTCTTCATGATGGATGTATAATGAATTTTTTAATGGGAAAGATTTATTGTTTTTCCCTTGATGTATATCAGTATTCGAATATATCATATTTTCTTAAGGGTAGTCTAGTTTCAAAATATTTAACTTATGGTTGTAAGAATTTAATATCTATCAAAAATACTATAGATCATAGAGAGGAGATAAAACCTTCAATGTTGGTAATACAATAAATAAAGTTTATACACATCATTATGAGTACTCATTTGAAATTTATGTTGAGCTTCATTATTGACTTGCATTCATGTAGCTTTATTTAAAAATCCTATCAAATCAAAGCATAACCTAGTGACTCTCAAATCCAATGTATTTTATCCACCTTTGTCTTGTTTCTACAGTTTGCACTAGCTATACAAGTAGGATGTACATTGTGTTATGGTTTCAATATTTGAAGAGAAGTGATAAAATAGTTATTGGGTGGTATTATTTGTAGGTTTTAAAGATTCCCAGATCTGGATCTCAATTTACACTCATCTTGTGAACTTGTTTGAATCACAATAAATGATTTATCCCCATATATTTGCATCAATATTGATTTTAATAGAACACAAGATCAATAGCTGCATAGTTGTCTTTACATTTTGTTTAATCTTACACTATATTGACATCATGATTTTATTTTGTGTTATCACTTTCAAATTACAACAAAAATGGATTTTGACCTAGATTGAGTTTATATCAATGAATAGATCAACTCAGGATCATCATGATGCTTGACTTGGAAATGGTGATTCATTGATCATATTGTTTACTTGGTCATCAATAATATATTCATTTGCCATATGCCAACTTAAAACTTCCACTAAGAATCTCACCATCACATAAATATCATATTCAATGTTTATAAATACTATTACATAATACATGAACTTTTGGTTTCTAGAAATCTTTTACAACCAAGTAGGAATACTTCTTCATGGGTTATAATTTCTTTGGATTATTTGGTTAAGAGTACAAAATAATAAGGAGGTTATTTAAGAAATATAATTGTTCAGGTGAATAAATAAAATGTATATATTTTTTAATCATGTTTATCAAATTATATTCAGATATTATTGCCTAACTCAACTTGGATATCTAATCCATTATTTATGTAGATTCATTTTATCCTATACAAATTTCAATAAAGTATTCATGCAATTCAAAGGAATACTTGTCAAAATATCCAAAGTGTCATTTTTTTAATTTATTGGGTCATTGACAAAAAAGTCAATAAAGTGTGTCAAAATAAATTTGAAAGGGATACATTCTTGGTTAAAACTAATGTCCAACAAAAATCTAGATTTCCACTTTCTATGAAAGAAACTAATATAAATCCTACTAGAAGCATCAGAGTACTCCATGAATATTTTGGCTAAGTGAGCCAAGTGAAGGAGATTAGAGGCAACATAGGAAGGAGGTTTCCAAATCCTCTTTTCAGTCACCAATGATGGGTCCCATGTGATGTGGTGACAATTTTATTTAGTTTTGTGGTGTGTTTTTCAGCTTTTCAATGTGTTGTGAAAAAAACAAATGTAGTGAATCCATGTTCACTTATGAGTAAAATTCCATATGTAATCCCTATTATGTAAGCATTTTATAATGTTTATCAAAATTTACTATAAAACTCATGGAAATTTAAAAGGTTAGTGGTGATATAGAAAATTTCATGAGGTGAAAAGGTTGATGGGTTCCTATTCATGTCCAGGTTTGCGATAAACCTATTAAAAATCATGGAAGGTTGATAAGGAGTAAATTTAATTTTATATCGATATCATGAGGTTAGATCCATTGGTATCACATTTCAATGTAATAAGGAGATATGTTTGTACATGTAAAAACTAAGGGGGATAATTTTGGGTATTATATTTACACTAGGTAAATTCCTAGTTACTGATTGTATGTTATCATATGGTAAATATTTAAATGGTTAGTATTGGTTTGTTGGTTTGTTAAACATATATATTATTATAAAAAAATATTACATCTATTATGTTTGAGTTTAATATGGGAGGTAGGTGATATATTTGAGAGATAATAATCTCCTTATCTATGGGAGAATCCTTCCCTATATATATATGTATGATGTCAGATGATTTGTAAGTGAGCAGAATAATATATTATAATTTTAAATATTAATCTTTGTGTTTATTTGTATTTGACTATTTCATGATTTATATATTTATAAAGGTCCTCTAATTTATATAATACTAAACCTTTTTAGAATGTGGAATAATATGATAAATTCTTGCTCAATTCTCATAATATGGCTAGATTGTGTTCAATGGGCATATGCCCATTTTAAAAAATATAAACATTTCATTGTTTTGAAAAACACATCATTTTTTATACAATAAAAAGAGACATCTTTATCACTAAAATTCAAAATTTCTCTACCCTCTATCAAGCCTAGTATGATCCTTGACATTTTATATAGCTATGATAATAACCCATTTGTTTATATTTAAATGTATTTTGTAGCTATTCACATTCAAAATAATTAGTCCCATTTCTTTCCTCAATTTTTTTTTTTTTTTTTTTTAAATTTTTGGATGCTAACTATTTTCATATAAATTTATGGCATGGGATTTTACCAAATTCTCAATCCTAGAGCCTCAGTCCTAGAGTTCAACCTAACACTCTGCCATGTTAATTGTTACTAATAGGTAATCTTCTATTTAGTTAGGAGGCCATTTTAAATTATTTATAAATTTTAAGTGTTTTTTAGGTTCAAAAGGTGTTAGATCTATCAAATCTAGGAGGCCCCCATAGAATGAGAAAGATCCACATATCTCTTGACACTTAGAGGCATTAGTTTTGTCAAAGCTCCTAAGGACCGATCAAATGATAAAGATCCATGTATCTCTTTACATCCAATGTCAAAAATGTTTTAAGATCTCTAGGAGACCCGATTGAGTAATAAAATCCACATGTACTATAGTATAGTGATGTAGTATTAGGTCCCTAAAGATCTTGATGGAGTCAAAGAAGGGTAAAAATTTGACCCTTGATCCAATCATAGATTAACACATGTAATTTATACACTTGGATGACTGGCATAAGTAGGGGTAATTTTTACAAAAAATAGCTTCTTATATACCTAGTTAGCATAGTACTTAGTCAAACCACCACTCTTTATGTGACTGATGGATTACCCATGGAATAGTCATAGTGTCATGATGGTTGAATAAGGCATGTGCCTACCATTATCCTTTCATTAATTAGCTTGATTATTGGATATCATAATAAAAAAGAATAGAGGATTATAATTAGTATAAACTAATATTAATGGTGCTCATTTATTAAATTTCAAATTAATAACAAATTCAAAAATGACTAATTTAGATTCATGTCATCAATTCAGTTTATTTCACATAACATAAGGCTTCCTACAAAGTTATTCTATAAAATATAATAGAGCACCATAATATCATATTCATTGTTATTTATATTTTGTGCACTCAAACCATTCCATTCCATTTTCATTGGTTTCCATACAGATCCTAAAGTATGTTCTTGCAATATTCTACACATGAAAAAGTAATTCAAAAATGGTTGCCTCAAATTTGAACCCAAAACTAGAGAAAGAGTTAAATAACACCAAATTTCTTCATGTAATTATGAGATACAAAAATTACAATGAGATATTCAAAAATATTAAATATATACATGATCCAAATAGTGATGATGATCCTGAAGCTGATGATTTAGAGTTCATAAAAGACTTTATATCCCTTAGAATCTCTAGCCTACACAAACCAAACACCAAGCTAGATATTTTTACATGTGGTAGCCTATTTTGAAAAATGATAAAATCTTCCAATTACATTAACAACATCATCAATTCACAAAATTCCAACCTCCAAATTATGAACATCTTTGGGTTTGCCTTCAAACATTACTACAACCTCCTTAAGTTTGACATATAATATGATTCTAAGTTTATTTTTTAATGATTGAGAATAAATTACATATATTAGGTCCTTAATTAATATTAAAAATATTAAAAACAAAATATTAATAAATATAATGACATTTGATAAATTATCATAATGTTTTGAGAAGGGGTGTAAACTAGTAGGTTTCTAGTCAACCATTTATATGGGGTGAGTGATATCATGCATGTTAATAAAATTTGGGTCCCACTATTAATAATAGTTATCAAGATGGAAAAGGTCCCCACTCTCAAGTAAATTATCACCTTCAACTGCATGCATCAAGTTAACAAATTCTAGGCTAGATGGAATGCTCATATGATGTCATATCTAGTCAACACAGCGTTGATTTCATTGGTACCAACATGATAAATGGTATGTATATTATTTTTGAATCTCTAAATTCATCATTATAGGCACCATATATAGGTCATTTATGATAATTTATATGCCCTAGTGTAGTTCATCATTAATGAGAATTTAGTGCCTAGGCTCTACAAGGAAATGTGAGCTATAATTATTACCATTGTCACCTAATAGGTTTACCATGACCATACCATGTTCAAGGTTGAGGTAACCCAATATTTTACTCTCAATCTACCCTACATCATCCTTGATCACCTCACTAATCAAGAGATCACTTAACAACTAGCTAATGGTATTACATGTCTTTATCATGCCATGAGGTACAAGTCCTACCCACCATCCCCTATGGTAATTAGGCACCATGAATGATGTAATATTATTTTATTTTAAACTATTATTATCCACTAAAAATCTTAAAACCTAGATAAGGCTAAGCATAGGCAATGGGATCCACATTAGATGGTAGAATATCATGTGGATAAGTATGAGGTGGACTAAACATTACATACGACCTTGAGGGCCACCATAGTGATGTGACCCACCTCAACCCTAAAAATGACATGAATGTGTTCATGAATATTCAAGTATTTCATCACCATAAAACACAAATATAGCATGGTCAAGTGTTATAATAAATACCTACTTCCCCAAATCCTACTAGAAAACAACCTATAATTGAGGTCCCAACAACCAAGAAGAATCTCTCTAAATTGATCTTTTAAGGGCTCTTTGTGGATAAAAATCCTTCAATTTTAGCATCTATTTCACTTATGGTAACCTCTTAGGTAAGCAAGTCCTAGGATACTCATGCTTTTAATTTTATAAGTAGCTCAAATTCATATGAGATTCCACCTTGGGACCAACTTATTACATCCTTGGAGGTGTCCACCCTTGATTTTAGCTTGTCCAAACAACCCCTTTCTTCTACTCTTGGATTCTTAACTCAAATTAAGCCTACCCATATAGTGTATCCTTTCATGAAAACTATCACAAGTACACAAATTCCATTTTATCCATTTGTTCCAATGGAATTTAGTGTTCCCAATTTCCCATCATGAATATAAACTCCCCCTTGATAGGTATGTCTATACCTTCATTTAACCAAATTCTCTTTTTATGTCACTCAAACCACATGAAACATCTAAAGATATTTGTAGTAAGTTTTACGCTTGTAAGTCTTACAAAAAAGGTTTGGGCGTGTTGATATAAGTATTTTATCATAATATAATACAATTAAAAAATACTTTTTAATGAAAAAAATAAACACACACATGCATAATTGAAGCACTCTATGATAGAAATGAAGTCACTCTAACTTAATGAAAGTAAAAAATCTTCTAAAAGTAAACACTCTACTGAAAGTAAACAATATGATAAAAGTAAACACTCTACTAAAAAGATAAACACTTTACTAATTTGAAATACAAACTTTAATCTTAGAATTTAAAGATGATTTCCTATAGGTTATAAAATTGAAATATACTTAAAATTATTGAAACTATAAACATACATAAAATACCATACAAAAATATGTTCTTGATTCTTGAGGAGAGTGGTCACTTGCTCACCTTGGGAATAGCAATGGAAGGAAAACTAAGTACTTGAAAACTATAGATGTCTTAATTAATTTATTAAAATAGATTAGATGAATATAACTACAACTTTGTATTACTGTATTGGGATATCAACTAAACAATTCAATAATTCTCTATTACCTATAAGATATAGAGATCTGCCTATATATAATGCTACATCCAAAGATCCTTAGATCTTAATAACTAATCTTATTTTATCAAGAAAAATCTCCTAATTTCAATGGATCTTCAAAATAATTGATTGACAATTGTAGTATGAAGAATCATCCATTACAAAATCCACTAATAATATATTAAGAGTAACTTCTTAAATCTATTGGATTGATTATCTTATAAAATACTATTGATATATGTAAAATGACTAGAATATAGAAACTCTATTTACAAATTACTATTTATATTAATAATATAAATTGACCAAAATAATATTCAAGTATGTTGATAAAAGTGGAAAGTATGGATCTTCAATTCTACAAGCTTAAGAGCTAGATAGCGAGAGAGTCCATAGCAATTCTATTAGAGTATATAGAAAGTTTGGTAGAGTCCACAATTGTTTATATGGAATCTTGGTAGATTCCACCATAGTGTCATGATTCAAGGATATTCAATGATGAGGGAGTACATAGTAAGGTTACTAATATAATAAGGATGATAGAACACTTCAGTGAAGGGTGAAATCTAGTCTTGAACAAGTCTATAACTACAGACTTGGTGAGTCCTTAGCTACTAGGTGAGTCTTTAGATGAATCCCAAGTAGACTTGGATGAGATAAAATCATGCCAAAAACATTCCAAATGAATCCATACCTTACCATATATCAATATAATTCATATGGGTTGCCTTATAATATCATCAAAAAGGTTCTTATTCTTATCAACTGTTGTATTATTGTATATACAAAATATAAGGAGACTAAACATGAAAATAGTTATAATAAAGTGACATAATTAGTAAATTAGACTTTAGTTACATAAAATAAGACAAAATATCTATTTACTTCATTAGGATTAAATACAAAGCAATGTATCCTTACAATGTTCATTCCAAAGGAGAGGTAATTGAGGGAAAATGAAGAAAATTGATGGTAATACTAAGTCATATTTTGGACTCATCATTTCCCCTAGACACTTTAGATTTTTAAAATCCCTTTAAAAACTATTATTCTTGTCCCTTCATAACTATGAATTTTATCTTCTAGGTGTTGGATAAGGTCATACACATTAAATTCATCACCCTAATGATTATCTTACGTACTGGTGAAACTGTGCTATGTTTAAACCATATTTTTTTAGATCTAAAATTTGTCATCTATTTGATGATCCCATTTATTCCATGTTGGAATAGGAATAAGGAGGAATGGTGGTCTAAATCTCATGCATACCCACATTTTTTTCCTTCTAAATTGATGATGTCAACAATCATGTCCATTATGGCTTGTTCTCTTTGAAGGTTCCATCTTAAATTGGCTTGAGCCATGCCCTTGATTCTGTTTAATGGGATTGTGAGTGTATCTTAATGCATTACACTAGCTCTAAATACATAATCAAAATGTTTTCTAGTGAATAAATAAAAAGATACAATGTTATTATACAAAACTTGTAGATAATGATCCTTGATGTTCTAATTTAGAAAATAGGTTGATATGAAGTTAATTAATAACATTATTGCACTGGAAAAATTAATATTGATGCATAGCCTTGTAGTTTTTTATTTTTTTATATACTCATTGTGTCTAAATTTCCATGTTAGTTGATTTTTATAAGTGAAGAGAAGGGATCTTATCTAGACTTCTCTCACATATAAATTGATCATGAGTTTATTATAATAACCTAATATCATGTTACACAACTAAACTTCACATAATAAATACTACTTATTTGGGGTGGATTCTTTCAATATGTTAAAAAACATAGGGGTATCCTCAATGTTATAGGGTAGATCACATGATATTCTGAGTAGCTACCACCTATACAATTATTCATGTAAATACAAATTGTAGGAAGGGGAAAGATCTCTGCACACTAGAAGATGTTCCCCTATTTGAAAAGCAACCTATATATTACCTCTAACTTTATGAATCTATTATTTTTATTTATCTAGGACTTCCTTTAAAGTATATTTTTATTTCTATAAATTTCTATTTTGTTTATTGAGTTCTTTGAAATGAAATCACACTTGATTCCATTTGTCTAAATGATCAGAATAAGAAATAATAGTTTGGAAGGCTTTATCAATTGAAGGTCTAGAGGAAGATGAAGTTTTCTTAGAAAGCTACTATTGTAGGATCAAAGTTTATTGCTGAGATTTATGAATTTAATGTTTTAGAAACAAGTTTTCTTCTTCCAATTCAGTGATAAATATCTAGTAATCTATAATTTATTTAATAGATTAGGTGACTTTTTACTCAAGTATATTTATTTAATTTATATTATCTTGAGACTTATTATTAAAACATGTAATCCTTGAGTTGAATAAGAATTAATAATGTCTTTACATTTTAATTGATCTAAGAGGTTAGTAATATTTTCATCTTGTTGTCTTATGATGGCCTTAGCTTTAGATAGTGCAAGAGTGAGTTGCAATTTTGGATCCTTTATAGTGATAAATATATTTCTTCTTCAGAGACCATAATTCCCTTTTATTTTTTGGGTATAGGTCTAGTTTCATGAACTGGAGAGGAAGGAGAGGATGTTTCCTCTTATACAAGAATTTATTCTATTTCTATATTTCCTTAATATATTTCTCATCAAGAATTACTTATACTAATTCATGAATTTTTATTGTATATGGTTCTTCCTAGATGGATGTTGTCTGCTATTATTGGTGAAGGAAAATGAGGTGTTTGTCCTAAACTATCAATGGTTTTAGCTACTTCCTTCTCCTCATCATAATATGTTATGGTTAACTTTCTTCACCTCATTTGTGTCTACACATGATAATTGGTTTTCTTTAAAGAAGTATCCTTTATTTCTTGTGATTTTGGATCACTAGTTTTTTTAAGTGCCTATGTTTTGCTTGATTAAATATTGTATTTATTCTGACAAATCAAATGATATTGTGAAACTGTGAGTCTTAGTTTCATTTTATCTAGAATCTGTTGAGAACTCTATTCAATTGCATGTGTGGCATGTGATCTAGTCATCTCCTTTCAATAGATGAAACCCTAACCTTAGAAGAGGAAGCCTCTACTTTAATTTTTGGTTTTGGTGTTTCTCTAGAATCTTTTGGAAGAGGTGATAAAGACTAACTAGTATTGGCTTTCCAAAAATTATTTAAATCTACTTAACTTTTCTAGAGCAAATGTTGTTGAATAATCTAGTGAATGAGGCCATGGTGGTGAGTTGGGATTGACCTATTGGTAGCCAAAATTTGAATGAATCCATACAAGAAAAATGGTAGGATAACTCTATATTGGGTCTATTGTTATCCATATTTGGGGTGAATAATGATCCTCATAGATTCACAACCCTAAAAATTATATTGTCCTTCACACATAAAATATTTGATGATCTAAAAAATAACAAACCTTCAAGGTTCTAGTATAGTTTCCCTACTAATTATTTTGACATTTCCTTGGTGATCATGTATGAATGCAAAATATAGTTGTTCATTGCCATTAAATTATGTGATTAGATTAGAAAAAGGGGTTCTTCCCATTAATCTCTTGCCTTTTTCAATGATCCTTGAGATTTTGATAAGTATTCTACTAGAAACTAGAATTTGATGCCCTAGGCTATGGTGGAGTCCTCTTCCAAGTGTGAAATGAACTCTTTAAAAAAAAATTCATCATACCCTTGAAATATTTGTAGAAAAAGAAGCCATCCAACTTCCTAAAAGACTACTATAAAAATGCCATATTTCATCAACTTGTCTATGAACTCAGGTTCAAATCTTGTTTTATGTCCCATAGTAGATAGATAAATTCCCTAAAGGTAGAAGTTAGTCTGGAAAGTGCAAAACAATAATGAAAATGGAAAACTAGATAACAATGAAGATGAAAAGAGTTGACAAATGATATAATTATGGATATTGTCTTGGAGGGTATTGACATAATCCATATCAATCATGATATGGCCTATGGTATTTTAATGAAATTATTTTAAAAATTATTTTATATGCTTCCACACTTATTATACATGTGCATCATTTTCCATGTCATCATTATTTGAACTGCTATATAATAAGTCAATAAATGGTTCATGTGTGTAGATAAATTTGATATGATATTTTTTCTTATTTGCTTTTTTGTTTATTGCTTTTTCACATCACCAATGTGTTGTTGTCAAGACTATTATTTTGATGGCTTACAAGATGTCCTTGTATAAAATTACTTAAACCACCTCTTCATGGTGAAAATTCATGAATCAAAATAAATTATAATAATCTACAGTAAATAAATAAAATATTCAAGTTACCTAGTCATACTCATAGTCCTTGATATTTTATTGTCACCTAACTATAAATAAAGAACAAATTCATGAGTTAGTATTTAGAAATGTATACAAATGAACATAACAGGGATAATATTTCTTAGAAAAAGTGGCCAAAATTTGATCAAATTTAGTTATTTTATGGTTCTATATTTTTTCTTTTGCCCTTGACTAGCCATTACTAGTTTTCAAGTCAAGGCTTTTTATTTAATGCGTAATCAACCAACAAGTTGGTTTTCTGATTAAATTTTTTAATAACATCCTTAAAAGGATTTTCAATATTGAATTTTTTCCTTTTTTACTTTATATGTATGTATGTATGTATGTATATATATGTATATATATATATACATATATATATATATACATATATATATATATATATGTATATATGTATATATATATACATTTATATATATATATATATATGTATATATATATATACATATATATATATATACATATATATATATATACACATATATATATATACATATATATATATATATATGTATATATAATTTTTAGAAGAAGAAAACCAAGGAGTGGTCCCCTTATTTTCTTATACTATACCATCATAGATTTTTTATCATGAAAGAACCAGGTTCTCCCATGAATATAGTTTCATTATTGATGTTTCGAACAAATTCCTCCTTGTTGGTAGGCTTCTGATATAGTTTGAGTTTATGCCCATTGACCAACAAAGTCTTATGATTCCCATCTATTGGTAGTAGTTATATTGATCCATTCTCAAAGACTTTTTATATTTGGTATGGACCTAGCCATCTTGTACATAATTTTCCTTTAAAGTATTAAAAATTGGAGTCAAATAAGAGTGTCTAATCCCCTTATTGAAATATTCTCTCTTTGATGTGGGAATCATGCCACACTTTTATCTAGTTCCTCATCATTTATTTATATTGTAAATCTTCTATTATCATCTCATCAAGTTTATTTAGTTAGAGGATCCTATCTTGTTTTTCCTTATCCAAATCAATGCCTACATCCATTTTTTTTTTCATAGTTTGAATTCAAATTCAATGGAAAGTAAATTTTTATTACCATATAGTAAATCATAAGGTTAACATCCATTGGTTATCTTCCAAGTAGTATTGTAGGCCCATATTAATTTTAGTACTCTGGTTAACCAATATTTTCTATTGCTACTAACTATCTTTGTCAAAATGTGATTAGACAATATTTTCTATCTCTTTATAGGTAACTTCTACTTGACTATTGGACTATAGATGGTAAGGAGATTATTGCCTATAGTTGACCTGGTATACTTACATTAAATGTTTGATCATATTAGACATGAATTGTGGTCCTTGATCTAAGACTATCTCTTTAGGTGCACCAAACCATTACATGATTTTAAAATATAGGAAATATGCTACTACTTCTTCTCTAACAAAGGATAAAGCCTAGACCTCACCCACTTAGTGACATAGTCTGTACACACCAAAAAGTATTTCTTACCTTGGGATGGAGGATATATATGACAAATAAAGTTTATTCCCCACTTCTCAAATAGTTTTAACATTACCTGTGGATGAAGAGGCATCTCTATTGATAGTCTAGGTCACCCCATTATTTCACATGGATCGCACTATTTTACATACTTCTTTACTTGCTTGTGAAGGGACATAAAATAACATCCTACTCATAAGATCTTATGAATGGTTCCCTTTGATAAGTAATTACCTCCTCCTAGTTTATAATTATAAGCTCTAATAATGTCATAGGCTTCATTATCTATTACACACCTATGAAATACATGATCAAGTCCATATTTAAATAGCATGTCATTAATCCACTTAAAATAAGAGACTTATTTGATCAAACATTTCCTTTATTTATGAGTGAAATGAGAAGGAAACTTCCTTATGGTCAAATAGTTGGCTATATCTGTAAATCATGGTTATTATGTTGAAATAGCAAAAAAATATTCATTTGAAAAGTTATCTTTAACTAGGTACTTATCACCTACAATGTTTATCCTATATAAAGATTCTACAACCATATTAAACTTTCCTAGTTTATCAATAATGGTTATGTTAACTTTTTTCAAAAGTAATAACCATCTTATGATTCTTCCTCTTACTATAGGTTTATTCATGAGATACCTTATGACTGAATGGCCTGTGTATATGAAGACCTTATCATCTATAATATAGTATGTAAACTTATTTATCGCATAAATCATAGCAATCAATTTTTCCCTATGCTTTTATAATTTATTTCAGTATGTGTGATATTTCTATAATGCAATAAATAGCATACATATGATTATTTTTAGCTTTTTTATCCTTGAACTACCCCCATTACATAATTAGAGGCATAAGTGTATATGTGAAAAGGTTTTTCAAAATTAGGCCCTCTCAACAATAGTGCATAATTCAATTTACTTCTAATAGTTTCAAAAGCTTTATGGTAGTCATCACTTCACATAAATTCACTATCCTTTACCAGTAAAGCAAACATATGAGCAACAATTTTGTTGAAGTCTTGTATAAAATGTCTATTAAAATTAGGATGACCTAAGAATATTAAAAATATTAGTTTAGTTTTGTGGGGCAAATAGGTTGGAGATTATTTCAATTTTCTTTGGATCCACTTGGATTCCTTTGGTAGAGATGTGGTGTCCTAGTCTTATGCCTTGATACATCATCATTAGGCATTTCTCATGACTTAGTTATAGTTGTTCTTCACATCTAGTTAGGAATTTGTGATTATTATGTAAGTTTTTATCAAATGTATCTCTATGAGAAGTGAACTCATCCATGTAAACTTATACAAAGTCATTAGTTAGATTAGATAATATGGATAAAATTACCAACTAAAAGTAGCTATAATGTTACAAAGTCCAAATGATAAGATTATGTAGGAAAACATTCCCCATGGGAAAGTCAAATTGGTTTAATATTGATCCTCATCTACCACTGTTATCTAATTATATCCACTAAATCCATCTAGGAAATAGAAGATTTTTTCTTACCAAATTATCTAGCACCTACTCAATAAAAGGAAGAGTCAAATAATCCCTGGTGGATTTTTTTAGGTCTTAGTAATCTACACACATTCTATATTTCCCATTTTTATTTGGTACAATTACTAGTGGAGAAACCCTTTGGCTATATAAGATGGGATAAAAAAATTCCACATCCAAAAATTTCTCAATATTATATTTTAATATATCCCTTAATGTTTGACGTATCCATCCCTGTGGTTGTCTAAATGGATTATGCTGATTTGTGTAAATATGATGGATACAACACTAGGATGAATTCCTTTCACACACACACACACACACACACATTCCTAAGAAAAATATTTGGTATCTTTTTCTAGGACATCAAAAAAATTATTTCTTGGTCATGGGTTAACAGGTTATTTATGTTCAATGTTTTTCCTGGTAATACCATAACTTGTTTAGTGCTGGGATGGATAGACTCTACTTGTTTGAATTCACTTATTAGAGAGTTAAGAGGACATGTATGGGGTATTAAAATATTAAGCATAGTTACATTTTTTACAAATCCATCTCTTGGAGGAATGATTCTAGCTAATGGATAATTAAATATAGTTATAAAATTAGTCATTTCATCTTCTACCCAATTTTAAATACTTTATTGCAATGGTTTGTGTTTGTATGTTGAATAGGAAAGATGAGAACTATACCCAAATAATGAGTTCATAGAAACTATTCTATTTATATCCATAGTTGATGGATTGGCAGAGTCTATAACCAACAATACAGAAGAGTTCATAGTTGATGGATTAGCAAAGTTTGTAGCTGACAAACTAATAGAGTCTATAGCAACTAGATTGGAAAATTGTGTATCTAGGATCATAATTCTAGTGGCCTCTTCTAGATCTTGTGCTATAACTTATCAATTAATTATTTCATATGTCCTTATATTTTTATTATGGCTAGGGATGAAAGGCCATTCTTATTGTGTTTTGCTTCATCCACCCATAATTTTTTTAGTATAATCCATGAGGGTTTTGAAGGGGTTATAAAGATACTCATTTTGATCTTAAACCATTTTAAATGGTCATATCCCTTGACCTATAATATATTAATGTTGCTATAGTATCCAACTAGGGTCTTCATAAAATTAGTGTGTATGTAACTTTTGGTTTTGGGTTTAAGCACCATAAAATCTACTAGATACTCACATGATTCAATTATTATAGCCACATTTTCTATAGTGCTTTCTAGTTTAGCAATTGACTGATTTGCCATTTGGGGAATGGTGGAGGTAGGTTGCATCCCCATAAGTGATAATGTCTATAGATTATAAATTGTAATTACATTAATTACTACACCCAAATCTACCAAAACATTGGGTATATCTTTTTTCATATGGTTATTATTATGATTAGACTACCTAGGTTTGTGTATTTAGGTAGCAATAGTTTTCTTGGTAAAATATTATCTAATTTACTATCCACATGTATGGCATTTGGGTATTGTTTCTTTCTCCTAGATGCCTTGACACATAATATTTTAATTTAATCTTTTCAATTATGGAATATCTTTGATAGCTTGTAACAAGGGTATCTCAATGTTTAGTTTTCTTAGTTCCTAAATTAAATTAGACTCTTACTTATTCTTAACTTATTTTAATGGATTAGGAAAAGGAATTGGTGGAAGAGAAGTAATATGTTCCTTTGTATTCTCCATCTTTTTATCTAATTCTCATTTTTTGATTGTGGGTTGAGGTGGATCTATTTTGGGATTTTCATTGAGTAGTTTAAAATGGTAATAGGGTATCTTAAATCATTATACCTAATCTAGGCTAAATGTTTATAAATCCAATACCTCCTACATTCATAGTTTATCCTTTTTCATTTAAATAAATAGGAGCTAATGGTTTATCTTGTGAGTTAGCCTCCAATTGAACAAGCAATTTTGGATGATTAATTTATTCTTTAGGTTGAGCAATACAATGTGCCATCAAATATTGATGTGAAGCAAACCTTCTTTGGGGGTTAAACTATGGATTGGCATTCTAATGTGTATTTAACCATGGTTTTGACTCTATTTGGGGCATCCATGGTTATTAAGGCATTATCCATGGTTTATGCATCATCCGTTATTAATTGGTCCATCGTGAATGTAATTATTCCCCCATGGGTTAAAGTGCCTAAGTAATCTAAGGTGTCATCCATGGATTAATTGAATTTCATGGACCAAACTGACCTTGGGTCTCATTTTGTATAAATTCATTATGCCTTTGAATGTAAATCAAGTCTTATATGGGTTGTGTGTTATATTTCAATTAACTTTTTAAAATAGGGAGATGAGTGTAATGGCTTTTATCATGGTCTTTACTATCATATATCTCTATTTTATGTAGAGGATCAATTCTAAGAGCATGTTTTAACTTAAATTATAGGTAATAGATGGCTAAGGTTTATGTGGTAGAATTATCTTTGGATTAAAGGACATCTAACATAGTATTTAATTAGACCAAAACATCAGTTTTCAAATTGACAAATTCCTCTATCAATTGACTAACTTCATTAGACTTACCTAGTTTTCTTTTCTTAATGTTTGGTTTTGTCATACAATAGTTAGTACATGAGTCTAATATTTGGTGAAATTTTAAATTTATAATATGTCCTTTACCCATCAAGTTCATATAATCTCTACATTAATCATCTAGTCCCTTAATAAATACCATATTAACTACTTCTTTCGTAAGTGGATAACCATTACGTTTATGAGAAAATGTGAACCTATCCAAATAATCCTCTAAAGTTTCATATGCATTCTATTTAATTTTTAATAATTCCTCTTTATTGTCCCTTACTCTATATTAATATTGATAGTTATCAATAAATGTAGTTTCTATCTCTCCATGTATTAATAGAATTAATTTTAAGGCCCATGAACCATCGCATGGTTGCCTCCTTAATTGTAAAAGGGAACAGTTTAAGTTTTTTATTATCAATTGTATAATCACAGGTTTCACATAACACTTTAAACTCAAATAGGAATTGATTTGGATATTTTGAGGATTGACTCCTAAAAGTGGTCGATTTGAAGGTGAAATTTTCTTCATAGAGGTTTGATATATTGGATCTATGACTACAGGAAAGGAAAAGGTTTTATCTTCTTACATCCTATTTTGTTTAAGATTTTCCACATTTACTTGATTATCATCCATGGTTTATATTTATTATTATTATTCCCAACTTGTGTTAGAGATCTAATTTATAGCTTCCTCTTTATCTTGAAAATATTGAGGTCTAACACCTATTATTACAAATAAAGGATCCTCAGGGTCAATTATTCTTATAAGAGAAGATTTTCCAAACATGATTATTCGTATAGAGTTTATGAGGATGACCCTAATTCTAGAGACAAATCAAAAGGATTCTCAAGCGTGATTCAAGTATTTTTCTTATACTTTTAGATCTCTTAGTTAAAGATTTCATCATTTCCTCCCCTGGTCCTAACCCATGATCATTAGAGATGAACCATCATTTGGCATCTCTAGGTTGGTTCATAACTCTAAATAAATTTTTTTTGTTTTAATAAAGACCAATAACCTTAATGACACCTAGTTATCCCTAGTAACAGCACCAAAAATGATAGGTGTCATCTATCCCTTCATTTAACCAAATTATTTATTGATGTCATTCAAACCAGAGGTGGCATTTAAAATTATTTGTATAATTTTTATGGTTTTAGGTCTTACAAAAATGGTTTAGGGGGTATTGATCTAAGTATTTTATCCTAATATAATATAACTAAAAAGACTTGGTTATGTAATAAAGAAACACATACATGCAGAATTGAAATACTTTGTGATGGAAATGAAGGTAATATGACTTCCTTAAATAAACACACTACTGAAAATAAACAATCTATTAATAATAAACACTCTGTTGAAATTAAACACTCTACTAAAACTTAACACTCTACTAAAAAGATAAGCACTATGTTCATTTACAATATTGACTTTAATATTAGAATTTAAAGATAATTCCCTATAAGTTATAAAAATAAAATATAATTTCAATTACTAAAACTATAAACATGTATAAAATATTGTACAAAAAAATGTTCTTAATTCTTGAGGATAGTGGTCCCTTAACCACCTTGGGAATAAGAATGGAAGAAAAACTCAATGCTTGAAAATTATAGATTTATTAATCAATTGAATAAAATAAATTACATGAATATAACTATAAATTTGTATTACTATATTATAATATCAAATGAATAATTCAATAATCATATACTACCTCTAAGGCATACAAATCTTCCTATATATAATGCTACAACTATATATTCTTAGATCTCATTAAGTAATATTATTTTATCAAGATAATTATCCTTATTTAAATGGATATTCAAAATATTTGATTGATGGTTGCAATAGTAAGAATCATTAGTTACAAAATCCATTAAAAATATACTAATAATAATTTCCTAGATCAATTAGATCATTTATCTTATAAAAGAATGTTGATATATTTTTAATAACTGGAATATAGAAAGTCTATCTATAGATTGTTATTTATAGTAATACTATAAATATAAATAGACAAAAATAATATTTGATTATGTTGACAAAAGTGGAAAGCATGGATTTTTAATTCTGCAATCTCAAGAGCTAGACTAGGAGAGCCTGAGCAATTCTGGTAGAGTCCATAGAAAATCTAGAAGTATATGTAGATATTTCTATGAAAGTCTGTTAGAGTCTATAACAATGTGATTGAAGTATGTTTGATGTTGAGGAAGTCTTTAGGAAGGCTAATAATATAATAAGTATGATAGAACACTTAAGTGAAGGGTAGAATTTAGTCTTGTATGAGTTTATAGCTACTGGCTATTTGAGTTCATAGCTACTAGGTGAGTCCATAGCTAAATATAGAGTAGATTTGGATGAGATATAAGCATTCCAAATGATATTGAATCTTTCTAGATATCAAGATCCTTTATATGGGTTGCCTTATAAGATCATCAAAAAGGTTCTTATTCTTTATAGATTATTGTATTATCTATATATACACAAAATAGGGTGACTAAACAGGCAAATATTTAGAATAAAGTGATAGAATTAGTAACTTAGACTTTAGTTTAATTAACTAAGATAAATCATCTATTTAATAAATTAAGATTAAATACAAGCCTAAGTTCCTTATAATGTTCAATCCAAAGGAGAAGTAATCGAGGGAAATTGATGATAGTAATGAGTAATATTTTGGACTCATCACCCCTCTAATGAATCCTCTTGTACTGACCCTTGAAGGTGCCTAACTTCCCATTGGACCTTTTGGATCATTAATATTTAGTGATCCTAGATTTTGAGATCCGCTAAGTTTTATTAATACCCTATATATTCTTACTGTAACTATATTGACTTGTCTAACCCCATCAATTATTTATGGGCCAGTATTGTAGGTTGGTGTATTCCCATGTCTTACCTCAATTCATGTTTCTCATATAAATATATTATGATAGAAACATCAGCAAATTCAAGTTCACTAGTCTACTGTGCTCCTATAGATTCTAGCACATCGAGTTAAACAATGACACAACACATCCACAAGCTTCATTTATGACCCTCCCTTTAATTTCAAAAGTGAAACATGTGAGATATAAGTATAATTCCACTAAAAAAACCAAGTATTATTTAACCTCGTCCACCTATGCAACCTTTAATTATAATTACATCACCCTCATGGGTATATCTATATGTTGCACTCGGATCATTAGAAATTAGATTCAATAAACCAATTTAATTATTTTAATTGAATACTCAACTATTATGAGTATTTATCCCCCAAGTCTTCATGACCTAAGAAAAAATGAGGTCTTATTTATTTTCTTGGGCTTCCCATTTGGTAGATCCTCCATTTTCACCCATGTTTACCCCTCAATATTCCATCCCATTTCATCTTCCTCCAATAGCATTTCCTCTTCCTCCCATGCCTCCACCCTCCACTTTGGTTAATACCACCACTATTGCTTCATCTTCATCTACCTTGGGAAAATGGTCTAAGTAAAGTTAGATAGGCCCTATTGAAGTTTCAAGTACACAGGCCATAAATGATCTATCATGGGGACCTAGATATCAAACTATAGTTTGATAGGGGCTTAAGTAGAATGAATACGGTAATGACATAGACTCTCACATAAGACAGATATCCTATTTCCTAAAGAATAGGGCAGTACCTCTTCTGTATAAAAAATAAAAAGACTTATGTAGGGCAATAAAATATTATAGAGGACCAAGTATTAGTGATCAAGGTAACTAATGAGATCACTAAAAAGTTATTATAATATCATAGGGACCAAGACATGACCCAAGACTCCCATATGAGGAGATCATTCCTAGTTGGTTTGATTAGCAAGGTAGAAGGTGCCCTTATAAATTTTTTCTTATAACTTTGTAAGTTGAATAAATATATTTCCAAAAGTAATGTTCTCTTCTGAAGAGCATAATAATAACTAGATAGAATCATCAAAGTCGATAATAAGTGAAATAATATTATGGTAGTCATCAATAAGGGGTTATTCTCTGAGCTCAAACTCATGTCAATTACTAATTTGAACTTGTACCAAACATTTATGAGGACCATCAGACCTCACTTTAGTATTAGCTTAAGGACACACATGTTACCATCACCTCCTTGGATAAAAATAGGTACTAAATCCTTACATACTTTAAGCAGGTCATCATCATAATCCTCTTCCATTTGGATGGAACATTTCTCAACCTTGGAAAATTTAGGGTTCACTTGGATCACTTCAAGTTAGAAATGAATGTAAATGTCGAAAATTCCAATAGATAAGGAGCATGGGCTATCCTATATCAGGCCACATAATCAACCATGAGCAACAACTAGGATATTAAGGTGAATTTTCATTATAATCCCCTTTCAAAGTTCATGACAAGTTGTTGACTCAATAATAAGTGATCTTATGAGAGCCACCTATTAATTTTACAAAGTTGGATAATTATGGTATCCTAATGTCACAAGTATTGAAACCTTATAAGTAAGCCACTAAGCAACTAAGAAGGGGTCCCCAATTAGGCTCAATTTAAAGATTCTTCTAGTCCCAACCATAGAATGTGTTGTCAATACCCTAGGATTGAAGTGGGATCTCATGTTACTTGGAAGTGTATCCCATCTCATTTACTAAATAATTTAATGTGTATTTATTTTTTATGGTCATAAATTTTGTAAAAATAACACTATAAATATTAATGCATATCTTTGTTTCCATCTCATTGTGTTTTGTTTTCATGAATTACTTATAATTGTATATAGTATAATGTGTGATATTAATATTAGGAGATCAAATAAATGTATTTCCATAATTTATGTAATATTTAGGAGTGGTGACAAGTTATTCTAGCTAAGTTTATTTTCTTTTTTAGTATCATTTACACCTATGTGGAATGGGGTAAAATATGCAAACATTTTATTCAATGCTCGTAATATTTTTGGCTCATGTAGAATGGGAAAATGCCCATTTTGAAAAAGATAAGAATGTCATCATTCATTAAGAATATAGTAGTCTTAGTGGGGAATAATATGAGCATTTAATGTTCAATGATCATAATATTTTTAGCTTGTGTAGAAAGGGTACATGCCCATTTTGAAAAAGATAAGAGTGGCATCATCATTTATGAATACAATAATCATAATTTGTGTATAATGGAAAAATTATCATTATACACATGATATAATAGCATTATTAACAAATAAATCCAATAGCCATTGCTTGTGTAAAATCTACATGTCTCCATTTTACACAAAATAGAAATATAGAACTCTTAATTGATAATGTTCTTAGTATACTAGACTTGTGTAGAATTGTGTATAATATGAGCAATTCTACTCAATTATAATAATATTTTTGGCTTGTGTATAATAGGCACATTACCATTTTGAAATAAATAATAATTTCATCATCAACTAAGAGTCCATTAGTCTTAATTTATGAAGAACACACACATATAAGATAAGAACAATATCAACTAATAAATACATTAGTATTTACTGGTGTAGAATATGCATGTGTTTATTATACAAAAAATAGAAATATTATATTCTTAATTGATAGTGTTATTAGTATATTATACCTATGTAGAATGGGTCATAACGTGATAACTTCTTGTTCAATGCTCATAATATTTTATCTTATTTAGAATGGGAATACGCCCATTTTGAAAAAACTATGAATGTTATCATCAAGAAAGAATCTAGTAGTCTTAATTTGTTTATAATAGGAATATAACTATTCTACACATTAGATAATAATGTTATCAAATATTAAATCCAATATTTTTTTCTTTTATATAATATGCATGTGTCCATTATACATAAAATATAAATATTATATTATAGATTGATAATGTTCTTAGTATACTAGACCTGTGTAAAATGGGGCATAATATGAGCACTTCTTACTCAATGTTCATAATATTTTGGCTTGTGTATAATAGGTACATGCCCATGTTAAAAAAAAATAATAATGTCATCATTCAATTAAGAGTCAAATAGTCTAATTTTTTTATAATGGTCATACACCCATTAGAAATAATAAATAATAAGTTAATCAGCTAAGTTACAAATCTAATAGTCTTCACTTGTGTGGAATATGCATGTGCCCATTCTAAACAAAATAAAAATATTAGACTCATAATTGATATGGTTCTTAGTATATTATACCTATGTAGAATGGGGAATAATATGAGAACTTATTTCTCAATGATCATAATATTTTTAGTTGGTATAGAATAGACACTTGCCCATTTTGAAAAAAAAAAGAATTTCATCATCACTTCAAAATCCAATAGTATTAATTTAAGTATAATGGGAATATGTTCATTATACACATTATAAGACTATTGGATTATTAGCTAATGATGTTCTTATTTTTTTAGATGTTTGAGAATGTGCCCATTCTACACTATCAATGTAAGTCTAACATTATCACTTACTAATCTAATATTATTGGTTTGTGTGGAAGTAGAATATGCCCATTCTAAACAAGATATAAATATTAGATTATTAAGTAGTATTATTCTTAAAATACTAGTGATACATTAGTACAAAGGGGCATAAAATTATCACTTCTTTCTCTATGCTCATAATATAGTTAATATATTATGTAAAATGGGTATACCAAACTCTTATTAATAGTATTAAATTATTAATGTGGATTCATGGAATATGACTATTCTACATGCTCATTACTCATATGCTAAGCCCATTTGATTCTTGATCAATAATATTCAAAATATATTACAAGACCTTTGTATAATAGCCAATTGTGGTCATTATAAACATGTTTAAAAGAATTTTATTAGTTAAGGATCAAAGGTTATTATCTTATGTAGAATATAGGCCTCTAATTATTAATAAATAATTATTTCTCTATCATTAAATATCATTCGTTCATTTTAAGTTATTATTGCACATTCAAAGAGGAATAAGTGTTATTGGTTAAAAAAATTAATTTACAATTTTATTTTCATATAAACATGAATTAAAAGTTGAAATAAATATTTAATTTATCATAAGGGGGGTATTGCATAATATTTCATAGTAATGATTTTAAAATTTTATACTCAATTTTATAGATGAGGAAAAATTTGTTACTAGGTATAAAAGGAATTACTTTCTAATAATTATTTTTATGTGATGCAAAAAATTGTATATAGATAGAGTCAATCCAATGCAGAATAAATTTGAAACTCAAAAAATAATCTACAAATATATTACACATGGACTCATTAACACCTATTATTAAGTGTTTTTGTGTAAATACTATATCTACAGATAGATAAGAGTCAAGGCACACTTATAAAATAAATTTGAAAGTGTGGAAAGGATATACAAGTGTTATAATTATGCTTTTTTATATTTTATTCTTATGTTAAAACATTGCTATTATTTTTACTTAATTGATTATTGGTTGTTAATTCAATTGGACTATATGTAGTACTTGTTGTAGTGGTATTGGGTTGTATGGTTAATTCAATACGTAATGATTTCATGGACTTATTATTGTAGTTGATGGTATTATAAATATGTATTTATTTATCATTTTTTGATATGGTATGATTGATTTCCTTTTTGGTGGTTTTACATTATATCTATGAGCTACGTAAATTTTGGAGCTTGTACTCCCAAAATCGAATGAATTTTGACCAAGTTAGACATGTCCAACATGTATACTTTGGTTTTATTTTCTATCCTTTGAACATCTTGACTGGTTGTTATGATTTATCGATTATCAACTTTGATCCTTGTACTTATTGATTTCTATTTTACTTTATCTATTCTTTTTGGTGTACCTCATCAAAAAAATTTAACTACCATTACTAACCATTATGGTTATTACAACTACAATATTTATTCCATCTTGTACTCATCTCCATTTTATCCTCCTACACAAGTTTATATTCATTTATGCATCCCTTCAATGATTCTATTTGCCTATGCATAAACATTACCTAAGACCTACCCTTAACACCCCACCTTGGAACCTTTGACACCCCATTTCCTTATTCTAACATTTCAACCCTACAACACCTTATACGAAGGTGGTGGCATGTTAATTAATTTGTTTGTTTATAATAATGGAATCAACGTAGTGTTGTGGGGGTTATTTAAAAGTTTAATTATTTAATTTGAATATACTTACATTGATTATGGTCATGATTTAATGTCATTAATATGGTGGTTGGCATAAACTAAGGGGGCTAAATGGCTAATCCATTTTATTTAGATTAATTTTGAGGGTTAACTACTGATTTACATTCATATTGGTCAATGCTTGTAAATGACTAAGTTTTAATATAGGCCATTTATGACAAAGTTGGAAGGGGATTTACCTTAGGATATAGAGGAGGGTTTCTGTCTCCTCTAATTTACTGTATACATTTAATGGGTATGGGAAAGTGGATGGAAGGAATGGGGAGTTGAGATGGTGCATAGAGGAAGTTTATGGGGTTAGGAATAAGGAATAATAGAGCAAGGAATAGTGGAATATTTGGTTAGTTTTAATGGTAACCATGATGAACTTTAGATAAATAGTAGTTGCTTTGAAATAATATAGAGGTTTGATCTATCTTATTTTTTTGGAAGTTTTATGTAATATCAAATAAGTTATAATTTTTTGTTGTTGTTTGTTTACTATGTAAATTTATAAAATAATATTAAGATGATACTTATGTATCTAGAAGTCTTAGGAATTATAGTTGCAGACATAGAACCCATGATAGGATGAAATATGACATACTCTAAATGGGTGTAAAACACTCACAACACCAATTCATGCGACACAAGGAAATGCATTCACTATTTTAAGGAAACACAGTCACATTTAAAAAGGGAAACATAGTCATATATAAAAGTGAAATGATGTCAAATTTTAAAATAACACAGTCACCTTCCAACAAAATGCAGTCACTTTCTAAACAAAACATAGTCACCTTATAAACAAAACATAGTCACCTTCTAAATAAAACACAGTCACCTTGTAACAAAACACAATCACCTTAGGGGTTTTTGCATGCATGCACTAAAAGCCAAACACTTTAATAATAGTCTTTTGAAAAAAATAAAATATACATATATAAGTGGTTTCACCTACCTAGGTTGGCATAGTAGCATGAATCCATAAAAGAATGAAGCACCAAAGATAAATTTATAGTTACCAACAAGATCAATAAAATATGGAACTAATAACCCCAATGAAATATATGTAGAGTCTAAAACTCATAAGCTATAACATAAAATAATAGATTGAAATAACAATAAATATAGATTATATCCATTTACCTATTTATACCCAAATGATATATCAACCATCAAATGTGAAAGCCAGGGTGGTAGCATACCAAATAGTTGAGCCTACAACTTTATGGTGGAATCACCTTTGCATGATTAAAGGATATCAGCCTCTGAACCTATCCTATTCTATTTTTGAGACTCAAATTTTCAACATATACCTAAACTCAAACTATAAGGAGTAGAAAATCACCAATTTTTAGTTTTTAAGGAAATAAAAAATGTCTATTATTGAGTATGAGAACAAGTTTCTAGATTTAGTATGTCAAATAAACTATATAAATGATGAAGAAACCAAGATAACTAAGTTCAAACTTGGTCTCAAGGAGATACTAATGCATGACATCAACATGGAAAACCTAAGGAATCTGGTTGCAATAATTGAACCATATTATAGGGATAAGGGAAAAAAAAGTCTCACTAAAATCAAGATAAGAATTTAAGACAAGAAGGTAACAATTTAAAGCAAAGAACCTTTCTACTATGAATAAGAACTTCCAAAAATCTGATTAGAACTATAGATTTTTAGGTGGTAATAAAAATATCAAAAAAAATTCTAATCAAAACAATAATTTAAGTCCCATGGATATTCTAAATCTAGTTCTTACAAAAAAGAACAACATCAAAGAAATCAACATAAACTTATTATGGGTGTTAACATTGCTCTAGTGGCATCTTCTAGACGTATTATTTTCTAGTAATGTGGTGATAACCACTTTAAAAAAGAGTGTCCCAAGCTGAAATTAGGTCAAGCAATGAATCATAGGGTATATGTTGTTGTTGATAATCATAATGTTGATTTGTAGGCCACTCCAATTTAAAATCAAGGTACAATTAATGGTTTTTCCTTGACTATCTTGATTTATTCAAGTACAACAAATTTCTTTATTTATCCTTTTGATGAAAAAAATGTAATATTAAACCCATATTGATAAGAGAAGGTTGAGATGTTGAATTGGTACAAGAAAGAAAGTGCCTATTCTTGAGTTCTTAGAATAAGCAAAATTAGATCTTGGTGTTTTTAAGACTAAGGTGAATCATTTTCTCATTCTTTTAGGGTAATATGATCTCATCCTTAGGATGTATTGGCTACATGAACATTAAGACACACTAGATTATGTGGAAAAAGAGTGAAATGTACTAATGAACTTTGCCAAATTATGAAATTACAAGTCCTACAAGAGTCTGCAATATGTAAAACACTTTCATCCTTATAGCTAAAAAAATTGTTAGGATGGACTGCAAGCTTTATGCAATCCAACTGTAGGAATTACCCAATGAAAAGGAGTTGGTATATTTAGATTTTCCTATTTTAAGGGAGTTTATGGGTGTCTTTCCTAAGAATCTACTCAATTTACCACCCAAGTGAGAATTGTATTTCTCTATTGATATCATACACAAATTTACCCCTAATTATAAAGCACCTTACTACATGAATGTGGTTGATATATAAGAATTAGAAGTTCAGCTACAAGAAATTTTGGGCATCGAAAGCATCCAACCAAGTGTGTCTCCTTAGGGTTCTTTGATGGTATTTGTAAAGAATAAGGATAGTATATTGAGGCTTTACATTGATTACCACATGATAAATAAGGAAACAATTAAAAATCATTATCCTATGCCTAAGATTGATGACTTGTTTGAAAAAATGAAGCATGATGTAGTCTTCTATAAGATTGACTTGAGATCAGTCTACTATTAGCTAAGAATCAAGGAATAAGGCACTCATAAAACTGTTTTAGAACTTGATATGGACACTATGATTTAAAGGTTCTACCTTTTAGCTTAACTAATGCACCTATAGTTTTCATGAATCTTATAGATTACATGTTTAGAGACTTTTTGGATAAATTTATGTTGGTTTTTATTGATGACATTCTTATTTATTACAAAAATGAGACTGAGCATGATCAACACCTTTGTTTAGTCTTACAAAGACTAAGACAATATAAGTTATATGGGAAACTCTCCAAATGTACATTTTATGAATCTAAAATTCATTACTTGGGGCACATTATTTACAAAAAGGGAATCATTATTGATCTTACAAAGATTAAAGTTATTCAATATTGGATTGCACCTACTAATGTAAATGAAGCGCATAGCTTCATGTATTTGTTTAGTTATTACCAATGTTTTGTTAAAAATTTTTATAATGTGGCCTATCCCATTACCTCTTTGTAGTATAGAGGCAAGAAGTTTGTGTGAACTCCTAAGTTTGAGGAGGCATTTAATAAGATGAAAGTGTTGTTTACAACAACACCTATTCTTATCATACTAAACCCAAATGGTAACTTCAAAATTTGGGCTGATGCTTTTAAAGAAGGATATGGAGGAATCTTGACCCTAGATGGCAAAGTGATGGTTTAAGAGTCACTAAAATTGAAAGACCATGAAAATAAATACCCTATGTAGGACATGGATATTTATATCCTTATTCTTGCACTCAAATAATGGAAACATTTCATACTAGGAAAGCCTTTTAAGGTGAAGTCTGATCACTATAGTCTTGAGTATCTAATTTCCCAATAAAATTTAAATACATGCCTACATAGGTGGTTAGAATTATGAGAAATTTTGACATCGACATATCATATGTCAAAATCAAGGAGAATCATGTGGTTGATATACTCAGTAAACACACATACCTTACTACCTTTTTGGTATTACAAGGAAAATTTAGAAGTGCTATTTTGGAACAAGAGCTTTATGATGTATTCTATCATGATGTAAGAGTAGGTTTAAATAATGAGTCTATAGTAAAAAGATTTATTGAATTTTTTGTTGCAATAGATGACCTTATAAGGCAAAAATGTAGAATTTATGTACCTAGTTTATGTGGCTTAATAAAATTTATACTTAATAAAGTGTATAAATCACTTTATTATGCTCATATAAGGGTTAAAAAGATGATTCATGAATTTTAAAAGCTCTATTTTTGGCCTAGAATGAAGCATGATGTCACTAAATTTGAAGAAAAATGCTTGGAATGCTAGTGGATCAAAGATGAGCATTACCATCCAAGAGG
>JARHVA010006147.1:605000-835000 GCA_037957365.1 Torreya grandis | reverse complement strand
AATTGACTTCATGTTCCTAGTTATCATAAACACTATCTTGCTAATGGTTAGGGTGGTGAGGGCAACCAATAGTTGTGCTCATTGGGCTAGTTGGGAGGGTTTGTCTTAATCAGTTCATCCGTGTTTGACTACATGCTTCAAAGATTTTTACACACACATAATATAAGATGGTAACAATTTTAATTTTTACGTTATGTTTAATTACTTAGTATATTTTGTTAGTATTGATATTGAGTTAGATAGTGTTCAAATACTTAACATATTTGGTTAGCATTGATATTGAATTATTTAGTATGAAATATTTATTATATAGATTAGTTATGTTGAATACTAACAAGTGTTATTAGTGAGCCACAAAACATAAATGGAAGTTTAACATTGCCGAAGGATAAAATGGTTAATGACTGAAAGTGATATAGTTCATGTACCTTAACTATTATATAGTGACTTCAACTTTTAAACTAATTAAGCATTTTTTTATTATGACAATGTTAATTTACATTGAGATAGATTATTATTATTTATTATATGTGATTAATCTATATATATTAATTGTCACATGGATTCGTTAGATAATTTGGATAGTTGAATTGATATAATAAATTTGTCCTTAATAAGATTTACTTAATAGTTTAGATTAGTTATATTAAACACATATCATGTAAATTTGGTTAGAATAATCTTAATTAGATTATATAGTCAAATAGATGTATATTATGTTGTTGATTCATCAAGAATAAGTTAATAGATAACTTCGGTTTATCACATTATATATGTGATAAATTCATTACATGGATGCATATGGATCTCTTAGTCATTTTAATCATAAATAAACTTCTAGTAGTTGGGTCATGGGAAAAACAAATCAGAATCCTTCCTTCTAAACATGTATTTTAGACATACATGGTTGTATGTAAGGAATGTATGTTGTATATATATGATATGAAACTATTAAATTTATTTATTAATACATGTAGGTCACATATATGTAAAATAAAAATTAATAATTTTATTCTCACATTAGATATAAAATGATTAACTAAATCTCATGATTTAATCATAAGAATGTATAATATTCATGCATAAAATAGTCATGTGATCAAGCAAAATAACTTAAAAAGGAAATTAAAATAATGTCATTCTTATGAATTTATGAAATAAGATAATAAATTTATATAACACTTATACTCCATTTGATGATGCATAGGTAAATAACTAATATCTATACACCTATTGATTTCTTTCATGTTGGGCTATATGTGTTTTCACTTTCCCTTACGATAGCCGAACTTACTTACTTCATTGCCTTGGCTTGCCCAACAAAGAAATTGTAAGCGTTCCTTTAGTGGAAAATTTTATTTGGGTTCAAATCAAATTGAAAATCTCATGAATTATTTTGATTTGATTGTGTTGCATTTGATTTCTTAATCATTTCTATTGTATTGATCACTTGATGCTCTCTTCTAGTCTATCTGAGTTACATGTTAAATTTTGAATGTAATGATTTATTAGACATAAATTTAATTTTATGATAATGGAATAGTATATAAAAATAATTGAATCCTTTATTAATTAGTTAATGTAATTTCCTTAGATATTTAATAATTACATTAGTTTTATTCTCTTAAAATAAATAGATAATTAAGTATTAATTGATTAGATGTCTTAGACTCTATTGTTCATAATATAACATTGGCTATGCCAATTTAAATGGATATATGATTTTATTTCTTGACATATTATAGGATAATGATGTTGATCACAACCATATCATTAATCTCTATTCTAAGTAATAACATCCATGTTAGTAAGTAAATGATGTAAGAATTATTTATACATGTACTGTGTTTACCTCAAAGGCCATAAGTTATTTATGATCTTGGTCGGTAGTACTATGAAACCTTGTATTTTATATTTGTTTCTCTATATGTAAAAATATATTATACTATGTGAATGATTAGAAATATTCATGTGTTAAATTGATTGTTGGTTGTTGATTATGTTTACTTGTCTGAGTTATGTTTAAACTTAATGTCGATAACTTGCACTTTTTATGTAAACATATGTTAACCTGAATGATAATTTAGGATTGTAGAGTTATCCTTTAACTTAACCATCCTTGAGCATGACTGAAACCCATTGAGGAGAGTGAGATATCTACATAGGGTTAAGGGCCTATAAATGGTCCTATGTGGAAGTACAAGTATCACATATGGTGTTCAAGTCCTATCCATGTATACATACACTGATATGCCCTAAAATCCATAAAATAACTAATATAGTGGCATGTTTCCCCATATCACCTTTTTTATGTGTTTACATATAGCTAATTACCTCAATTAACCTCTTTATTTCTAGTTACACGTACATGAGTGAGATGAAAATTTGTCACTTCCATTAGCAAGTGAGGTAAGTGGGTCTAACATGCATTGAAATATGTACTATGATATAAAATTCCAAATTTTATAGGGGGGATGTGGTTGTTTCAACAAGGTGATTGCACAAGTACTCAAATTATAATTTTTTTGTGAAAAAACTATATTTGTAAACATATTAGTAAGACTACATCTACATAGAGATTAAAATGAGTTTACACAAAGGTATTTATCATTTTCATTTATGTCAATGTTGTACTTGGTTTAAATTTGAAAAATGAAACTAATGTTTAATTGTGTCTGATTAAAATTAAATTTTGAATTTAAAAATAGAATGCAATTTACATGTCATAGATATAAGGAATAAGATATAAAGAATTATCAAAGAATAAGGAAAAGGATATAGATAAAAAAATCTATTTATGGATGTTGTATGTATTATTATTTGTACCAATAGAACCTGATGTTAAATTTTATCTTATTTTTTCCAACTAAAAAAAAAACCTTTTATTTTGTATTTATTTTTATATATGTGGGTTGGATATTATATTGTTCATATTTTATTTGGTGTAGTTTTGTTAGGCTTTTGAATGGATGTTAGTATCCATGAAATTGAATTATCTCTTTCTATATATAGTTTTGATGCTAGTATACTTGTATTCCATGTGGTATCATCACTGACCTTTGAACAAATTCACCTCTCTTTTTTGCTTTTCATATGGTTTCCTTTCTTTTTAAATAATAAACTAAGGAAGGAATCCTAATTCTTTAAATAATAATAAAAATATAATTCATCTAACTATAACCAAATGTCACATAAAATTTGAGCACAAAAGTTTCAAAATTAAAAAAAAATACATGTCACATTAAATACCTCAATTGATTTCTAAATTTAGAAAACACCTTGCCATAAATTTATGAAATACGTCATGATTTGACAAGTGTAAAAAGTATGAAATCTAGTAAGGTTTGTGTTAGATTTGTGTTGTCTTAATGAGTTCATGAGGGTGTATCAATATAATACAATTTTCCAATTGTACTTCTTTTAGATTTTCTATACATTAATTGAATATCTAATGTATTACTTTAAAAAAAAAACCATTTGAAACATCCACAAATTCCTAAAGTCTACTCAAGCACATAACCCTAATAAAAAATATTTCAATGTCAACACTTAATAAAATAAATAAAAATGATATGGCTTTAAATAAAACTAATATTATAAATTACTTTGACATATAGATTTAATATATTGATTAAACAATTAAATAGGAATGAGATTATTAGTATTTAACCATTATATCTAGTAAAATTGCTAGTTTTATTAGTCTCTCCATTAAATATAAATACTCTTTGTGTGTGTAAAATATTACTAGTAGTCAAAGTTAATTTGTGAACTTTCAAGAAACTATGCCAATGTGAAATATTATAAGGTATACTAAGAAAAAGTGAACCATTAAGGAAAACAAGATTCAAATATCATCCTATTTTAAATCTCTAAGGAAAGTGAGGTTTAATTTCTTTGAATAATGTCATAATTTAAAGAAATGGTGATACCAATGAACTGTCTTATCATCAATTGTGGGCAGATTTTAATATTTGACAAACATTGTTTTCCTTTGGATAGATGTGGATAATAGTTTTTTTTTTTAAATTACAAAATTTAAGTATTATTATTATTTAATAAATTTAAGGTAGAAAATAAATTTGAGTAGTACCTGTCATAATGAATTGAAGTTCAGATATTATTTTGAAATACCTTTTAAATAAGATTAAAATAAATAGTCTTTTACCATTATTCTCATTAATACACAATTGAAACAAGTATATTATATATGTCTATATAATGTTTTATTTAAATTAAGGGTATCATATTTGTTATTACAATTCATTATTAAGATCAAATACAATTATAGAAATTTGATATCAACATAGACATCTTGTCCTCATGCGTACAAATTTTTGGTCTAATTCTTTGTGAGATGCCATTAATTATAGAATAATGATGCATAATTCAATTCTCATTAATATATATATATATATATATATATATATATATATATATATATATATATATATAAATGCAAGTAGTTTGATATATTAGTATCATCTCCATTATTACAATTCATTGTTAAGAGCAAGTACAACATAAAATCTCCACAAACACATCTTGTCCTCTTTTGTACACATTTATGTTCTAATTATCCATGGAATTCCATGAATTATATAATAATTACATGTAATTCAATTATGATTACTATATCATTGAATATATTTTAGTAAATATGTATATATTATTCTTAGTTTGATATATCAATATCATCTCCATTATTACAATACATTGTTAAGACCAAATACAATACAAAATATTGGCATGCACATCTTGTCCTTGTGTGTGTACAATTTTGGTCTATTAATATGTGAGATGTCGTGAAGTACATTCCATATCAAAAATGATGTGTATAGTTTTTTAAGGTATTAAAATATACTTTTGTGTTCAATACTACACTGAAGAATACCTGAAGCTTTTAAATTATTAATTTCTTGAGTAGAATGGGCCTGTTCCCATTCTATGCACTGATAATAATAGTGGTCATATATTGTGTTATAGGATGGGTGTAATTGATATTATTTAATAATCCTAACTTGTGTTACATACTAGGATTAATTGATAATATTCTTAATATCTTATGTAAAATGGTCATGTATACATTCTATATAAGGTAAGAATATTAGATTCTTTATAAGAGACAAATACTCTTATCTTGATGTCATGTAGAATATTCTACGTAAGTTTGATAAGAATATTATCAAATTTTAGAATGTGAATCTTTATATTATTTTTATCTTATTTAGATTGGGCATGTGCCCATTCTACATAAGGTAAAAATATTATTTACAATAAAATATATTTATATTGTTTAGAATGGTATTAACTAATAATATTCTTATATTTATCTTGTATATAATATCATTAATGTAATTGATTGAATATTGGTTAGAATGTAGATTTTCATATTATTTTTATCTTGTTTAGAATGGGCATGTGCCCATTCTACTCAAGATATGAGTATTATCAATTGTTAAAATAACAGTATTAATCTTGTTCATATAGATTGGGATTAATTGATAATATTATCATATTTATCTTGTGTAAAATTTTATAAATTTAATTTATTAAATACTAGTTAGAATGTGTATTTTCATATTATTATTATTATCTTTTTTATAATGTGCATGTGCCTATTCTACACAAGATAGGAATATTATCAGCTGTCAATTATTTTTATCCTGTATAGAATGGGATTGTTTGATAGTGTTAATATATTTATGTGTAAAATAGGCACATGCCTATTTTGAACAAGATATAAAGAATATTATCAATTATTATTCATCTCTATTAAAATTTATCCTATACTTAAATAAAATTTATCCTAAACAATAAACATCTAAACTATTTTTCCTAAATTAAACACCCTTTGAATATATTGTCTTCTTTGTAAAAGGCTAATATCTTATCTTGATGCCATGTAGAATGGGCAGCTACCCCAATCTACATGTTAAATATATTTGTCTTCTATAGAATGGGACTATTTGATTTATTTATTAAATTATATCTTGTGTAGAATGGGTCTTTGCCTATTTTAACAATATTTTTATAATATTATCAATTAATCACATTTCAAAAATGTTTATAAGAACGGGAATGTGCCCATTCTACACAAGATAATAATATTGGATTTTTTATAATAGGGTAATATTATTATCTTGATGTTATGTAGAATGGGCATCTGGCTAATCTACATGTCAAATATATTTATCCTATGTAGAATGGGATAATTGATAATATTCTTCAAAATATCTTACATATGTTGAAATGCAAACACCATCAAAATGTGAATTCATAGTTCATTATTTTAAACTACACTATAATCTATAGAAATTATCCTATTAGATTTATTAGGTATGTTTTGTTAAGCATAATGGAACATTAAACACATATAACATGTATAAAGACTCAAAATTCCAAATGTATTGTTCATTAATACATTAAAATTGGTTACCTAAGATAACTTAGTACATAGTTCTCAAGATAGACATCTTTGATTACAATATTATATATAATTTGATAGGATTATCTCTATCTATTTGAATATGTCTGAATACAATGATATATTCCAATAGTCACGTATTTTCAATGTCTCTCTATTCTAGTTTAGTTTCATATGATGCTATGAAATTAGTTTATGGTGTGATATATGCCTTGGTATGATGTATTCCATAGGATAACCATTGACTTATGTGGCTTTTTTATATTAATTATTATAACTTAAAAATCATTCCAACATAAACCTTATACTTAATTCTTTGTCTCTTCCATCAGACAACCCAAAATAAAGAATCCCACAAAAATTATGTGTTTGGTCCTTGTGCTAAAAATTTCTTTTGTTTATTGATGAGCTTGATTTTGAATAATTTCCACTCTATGAGATATCTAATGGATCTATAGGCTTTGTACTCTAACTTTATATTTTATTATACCATCAAGGATAGGATGGTTAGCAATAACATTAAAATAAGTCCCAATTTCCTTTATCACTTTCTCAAGATTAACAATGAAAAAGATTTATGAGGTTACCTAATTATTTTAGGTCTATGATTATTTGTGATTTTTATTTCTATTTTTCTCAAAATTTGTCACCAAGTTTAAACATTCACATCTTTTTGGTTCCCATTGTATCCTTGGAAATATCATACTAGATTATTGCTTGATTTAGCTTTTCTTCTAGGATATCTAAGGCTTTATTTTCCTTTATTATTTACATTAGGCACCCAAGTGAGGTATAATATATATATATATATATATATATATATATATATATATATATATATATATATATATATATATATATATATATATATCTGCATTTAATAGTACTTTATACATATAAGCAATATGTATTTTAATTATGTTGTGGTGTTGGATGTTTTAATGTAATGGATTTTCTTTTTGTTCAATTTTGAACTCTTATATGGTATTTTCCTAAATGTTTTGTATCTTTTCCTATAATAATAATTGATGTTTGATAAAATTATGTAATTTATTTGTGAACCATTATCTGATAGGAAAATTTTGATCTACTTCAAGCTATGGGATAGCTTTTGTCATCTCCTGGATGGCATATTCTAGTGTTTATTCTAATATTTTACATCTATACATCCAATCATACTGTGAACTTTCCTATAATATATTGTCCATGTTATTCTTCACACAAATGATTAATTTGTAAAACTTTATACTATTTCTTGGATTTAATTTAGTTACAATGGGATCAAGAAAGATGGTATTTATTTTATGGTGATGCGTTATAACAGCTTTGATTTAAGCAAGGGAATTTTAGGGTGGAAGATTTAGTGTACATGGAGTGGATTGAGAGGTTGAATTAGTGATAATTTATTAAATGAATATGGAATTTGGATTTAAAATTAGTTGTTTATGGATGGATAGTGGTGGTATTGGGATTTGAATAACTTTCATTTTATCATCTTATTCCTCAAATTTCCATCATGTTTTTAATAACTATTTTGTGGCTTCTTCAGTCACCTTATTTTAATCTTCATGTTTTTGGGTTGCTTCTAATATTAATTTTTTGTCTTTGTCTTCATTTTAATTCTTATTTTTGCTTCTCTTCCTTTTCATTTTTGTATGTTCCTTCTCCTTTTTCTCCTTCTCTTATTTCTCCTTTTCATCCTTTTATTCTTTCTCCTTTTTCTCCTTCTCTTCTCTTTCATTTTCCTCGTCATTTTAATAAGTTACTTCTCATTTTTATCTTTCTTAATTTTAATTCTTTTTCTATGCCATTAATGGCTTTGATGCTTTCTGTTTGGCAAGAGTGTCTTGTTGATATTTTTTGTCAACTTATATCTTTTGTTTTGGTGCAAGCTTTAATTCCTCCATTTTTTAATCCCTTTTATTTGATTATTTTTATAATTTAATTTTTTATTTATTTAATGTTTCCTTATTTTTTTATTTTATTAAAATTGCCACTTATTTATTTCTTCTAAATGTTTTACTTCTATAACTACTTTTGTGGCTTCTTGTTGTACCTTGGCTAGTCCAATGGTCATGGCATTTTCTGATGTTTCTTATTATTATTCACCCTATCTATCTATCCATGCTTTGATGCTTTCTGTTTGGCAAGAGTGTCTTGTTGATATTTTTTGTCAACTTATATCTTTTGTTTTGGTGCAACCTTTAATTCCTCCATTTTTTATCCCTTTTATTTGATTCTTTTTATAATTTAATTTTTTATTGATTTAATGTTTCCTTATTTTTTTATTTTATTAAAATTGCCACTTATTTATTTCTTCTAAATGTTTTACTTCTATAACTACTTTTGTGGCTTCTTGTTGTACCTTGGCTAGTCCAATGGTCATGGCATTTTCTGATGTTTCTTATTATTATTCACCCTCTCTATCTATCCATGCTTATTCTACCATATATATATTGAAATAGGTGATTCTTCCAAAATCTGATATGATTTTGTTATGTGGGATTTTTTCCTTTTGATTTTCTATTTATACTTATTGTTGTGTAACCTATCCTCTATTTGTAGTGTAGGATGAGTTTGTTGTTTTTGTGAGTGAAAAAATCCACTAGTTGTGGGTCATATATTTTTTTTCCTATTTATATGCTTGTGTCCCCACCATCTGTTGTGTTTCAAATTGTACATGTTTACCCCAAATTTTACTTTCTTCTTCAGGTGTTGCTTCTTATTGTATAAATTCTTCTTCTATTTTTTTGTTGTTGGATGTTTTTTTTATATGTATTTTAGCCAATAAATACTCTATATTAGATTAAATATATATGGGGTAGGCTTCCTTAATGTTTTTTGGAACAAATAATTGATTGTGATGATTTACTCTATTTTGATATCTAAAACTTTGTATTCAAAGGGTAGAATTATTTTTTTTACATAGAAGATATGGTTGGATGTAGAGGTATTCAATGGTGGTGGAAAATTAAAACTCTGTGTTATATTTAACAATAATTTATGGGGAAATTTTATACCATAGACTAAGTTTTTGTTGTAACTTAACCCCAAATAAAGCACAATGGTAACTTGGAGTTCCACAATCATGGTCTCTAAATTATTAATTATTTGCTTTGCTATAGTTTTATCTTTTTCCCATTATATTTTTTATCTATGTTTGGGAGATTGTTTGTGTATAACATCATTAAATAGAGTAATATAGATCCATATCATAAATTGTGCTTACTTCTCTTGATATTATCATTATTGGCATTAAAGTTATCCCACAAGCCATGTTAGAGGCTGAATTTTGTCTTCATTGGCATCATATTGAGTGCCATAATTATGATCTTAGGGATCATGGCATCTTTCTTGTTGGTAAAATATATTTTACATGCCACTATGTTTATTGTGTATTTGTAGGTGAAATTGTCCATAGTTGTTAATTTGACACCTCATTTTTTTTTAATGTCATTTAATCATCTAGTGACGTATGCCTTTAATAAAACTCTTATTTTCATATTTATGTATGTTATTTGATCCATTCACCAAGATTTTTACCCTTTAAATGCCCTTGACATTAATTTGATGATATTGATCCAATAAAAAAAATCCATTATGGAATTGTATGAGTCAAATATAGATTATGGTTTTCACTAATATGAAATAAAGAAATCTTTCCTAGACATCTAGCTTCATCTTTGGGATGGTTTATAATTTATGATTCCACTTCCAATTATTTTTTATAACATAAAATGTATGCATTCTGATAGGTCTACCTCCATGTGGGTATGGTTAATTTATTCTAATTGATTATGTATATAATCGAATGTCTTCCAAGTGTGCAACATTTTTTAGTGATTTGTAAAATGTTTCACTAGGATATGGTACTATTTATTTACATGGTAGTCATTTCAGATTAAAAGGGTTTGAGAAGGTTTTGGAATCAACATATCATGGGTTGGTCATATATTTTTTAATCTCTTATTTGTTATAGATCAATTTAGTCAAAAATGGTGATAAAAATGTTTCTATAGTGTTTTGGTACTTGGAAATATTTTTGAAATGGAAAGAGTTGTTGGATAGATTTTGTAGCATTTTTGATGGTTTTGGGTTGATGGAGGAATGGAGTGAGATCTCTTTCAATATTTATTATTATTCATAAATGTGTTTATTTTGATGAGCTAACCATTCATAATGGTTATATGCATCATAATAATGTCTTGTCCATCCATTCCACCTTGATGATTCTAGAATTATTATTTCATATTTTGTCTTTTCATATTTATGATGTCTATCTAATTGGTAATATACTTGGAAAATTTTATTACTTAGTTTGATGCGAGTTTTTTGCTTTTATGTTTGATATGATTGGTGTATTTACCTAAGGAGTTGTTTCTAGTAAACTTACCCATTTTTTCAAGTATATTAATTAGTTTCCAAAAATCTAGTGTGTACAAATCTCTATTCATTACTTGTTTTTTGAAACCTGGGTTCATACACCAAATGTTGACATGAAAATAGTTTCAAACTTTATATTCATAGTTCTATGTTTTAGACTATGTTAACATCTAGAGAAAGTACCTATTTATATTAATATATCATATAATATTTAAACATAATGAAAAATAACACACATGATGCATATAATTATATAGATTCATAATTTTATATATATATATATATATATATATATATATATATATATATATGTCATTGATATAGTCAAAATGGTTGCATGTGATAGTTTAAAACATACTGAGGTGGGAAAACTAACTACAAATGTGACCTTGATCTTGAACTTCCTTTGAGTAATGGGATGTTTACTATCATTTTTCATCCTCTTCCAAAAACCACGGATGTCTTTCTTCATGAAAGTAATATCAAAGCATGAATTCATAGTTTGATGTTTCAAACATGCTAACGTCTAGAGAAAATATCTAGTTTGATTAGTTAACCTATCTTATTAATCATATTATATGATAATTCACATAACATAAAATGATTAAATGTATAATAAATATTATTTATAAAAATATTCAAAAGGTTGCATATGATAGATCAATAAAAAAACATGATAACCTAGATGATATTCCATCCATCTATTTTACTAAGTCTAAATACAATGATATACTCCAATAGTCATATCATTCCCATTTATTTCTTTGATTTGTGTAGCTCCATAGAATGTCAAAAGAAAAATCAATTTGAATAACACCACAAAATTACTTAATGTATTTAACCTTACTATAAAAATTGCTTATGTTTATTGAAAATATTGATCTTAAAGGATTTCCATGATATGAGGTAATCATTGGCTCATTGGGTTTTTAGTTCTAAGTGTATATTTTTTTGAGTAATTTCAATGATGTTATTAGGATTAGGATGAGTTAAAATATTATTGGATGGGGTCTCCATTTCATTTTTAATATTCTCCAGTTTTTCCATTAAATGATTTAGTAGGTCTCCTAATTCTTTGAGCTCAATGATTAAATTTATTTTATGTTCTTGTTGTTCCTAAAAAAATTTCACCTAGTGTTAAAATTGTCTCCTCTACACTTGGGGAATCTTTACAAATATTTTATTAGTAGATGAGTTGGTTTAGTTATTCCTCAAGGCTATATAATGCCTTTTTTATCTATTTTTTTTGTTGGTCATCCAAGAGTGAAATCAAAATATGTATCAACATCTAATATTATTTTATGTAGAGAAGCAATATGTTTTTTTTATTGTAGTTAGGTGTTGTTTGTTCTCCTTTAAGGGATTAGTCTTTTTTTCAAGTTTGAAATTTTATATTACAGTAGTCTTGATGTTTTTCCTCTCTTCCATGGTGACAACCTGATTTTTTTAAAAAAAATTTGAAAATATTCTCTAAATTATTGAGTGATTTAAAATATTTGATATGCTTCAATTATAGATTGAATTTCATCATTACATGGATGGAATACTATAGTAGTTACTCTAATATTGTGCATCTATGCATCCAATCATATTATTCACTTTCCTAAAAGATATTTTCCAAATTCTTATTTTGACTATGGCTCAATTCATGTAACATGATATTAGTTCCTTGTGGCATTATTATGATAAGGGAGGAAGACACCTGGATGGTGTTGATTTTATGATAGTTGGCCAAAATTAATTTAATTTGGGCAAGGGAAACACGGGAATTTAGAATGAGGGTCGATGGAGTGTTGGTCAAATTTTTAATGGAAATAAAATTTGTAGTAGAAATTCATTATTTTGAAAAAAATGGTGGTTGTTGTGTTTTAGAAAGTATGTTTGGCCAACCTATGCTATGGATTTATTTTGTGTGTTATTGGTATGTTTGGGGGCATCCTTAGTTGCCTTATTCTTTTTTATTATTTTTATCTTTTTTATTCTTATTCTTCCACTTGTTTCTTTTTCACTTATTTGGCTAGGAGGGTGGCATCATTTATCTCCTTTTTTCCTTCTAATAAGAGGGCGACATCCTTTGTCACCTTTTTATGTTCATACTCTTCCTATGATTTATGTTGTTTATTTTTTACTTTTTTTATTTTTCTCTCTTCTTTTTCATTTTCCTCTTTCTCCTTTTGTTCTTTTTCTTTCTCTTTCTTTACCTCTAATTCCTTGATTGTTTTTTGTTTATCCACAACCTCTTTGTAGTTATTTTATATTTCTCTTTGTTTGCACTTTACCTTGGTTAAGATTCAGTAGATTGTTTTTAAGATTTATCCAACACCATATCCATCACATGGTCTATATTTATTACTTATTCACTTTGTGTGTCTGATAATGTCATTGGTGTGACCTATATATCAAAGACATCGATAGGGTACACTTTAGAACTTGGCTCTAAATATTTGGTGAGGTATTTATCCCTTGTGATATATTTTTTTCTTTATGGGTTGCATCTTGGATATTTTTGGTTGGGGATATGTTATTATTTTTCTTGTGTGAACAAACCTACCACCCATGTATCCACTATCTATTGTAATGTACTACGCTAGATTTACCTTTTTTAGGTACCTATATGTCCATGGAAACTATTACTTATTTTGTGACTGTGAACCAAATATATTTCCCCTTATATTTATTATTTTCCTTAGGTGTTGATAGATTTTTTCTATGCTCATCTATGAATTTGTTAGCTTTTACTTTACACTAGGTGATGTTCCTTCTACTTCAGCTACTAAATTTTCTATAGTGGATGTCATGCTAGTTGGATCAGAGTTCCCCAAGACTCATGGAAAGGATGGATAATGGGAATAAGTAATTTTATTTCATTATTTGACACTTCATAATCAAATGGGGGAACAATTTTGGTACATTGATAATGTGGGTAGATATATATGTCGTCAATGGTGGTATCAAATTAAAACTCTCGATGGTATTTTTGATGATATGACTTTGATAATGGAGGGGAGATTAGATCAAGTGTTAGTTTTCATATTAAAATAATGAAAATGAAAAACATGACAATAATCTTAATGCCTCCATGCCTAGATCATAAGGGGAGATTAGTGAATAAACAAAAAATGACAAAGCTCAACTAAAATGTAAAGAAACTTACAAATTTTCTTTCCCTTCCTTAAATCCTCTAAATGATGTGCTCATTTGGTTTTATTAGATTGTGCACAAGAATTTTGTGGCAATGCAACTTGTATATATCCTTCTCTCCTTTGCACCATGGTTTGGCTCATACTTTATTGATATAGCTTGATGGATTGATGGCTTGGCTTGTGACTCACAATGTTGGAATTATAACTCTATAGAGTTCAAACTTGTCATAAAACTATCATTATAACATTACTATGTCCAAGCTCTCATAAATTCTATAGGCAATGGATTATATTTATAGGTTTAGAAACTAACCCCAACCCAAGGTGAGTTAGGGTGTTATTAGAGCTTGAAATGCATTTAAACCTAACATTAGTGAGTTAAATAACCCTAGTAGAGTTAAAATGTGTCAAATGATCATGATTAGAAATGAATAGGCATGTTGAGATATTTTTGGATATTTGACAACTCACAAAAGGTAATTATGAATACCTAGGATATTCTTTGATTTTTGAATTTACTTTTTTGATAATCCATTGAAAGTTCATGGTTAATTCAATTAAGCATTTCATTTTGGTTTAGCATGTTAATTAATTCATTTAAGCTTTTTAGCATGTTTAATATTTGAATTAATTGCATGTGTGCATTTGCCCCATTTAATTGGTCTATAGGCCAAATTGCATTTTGCAATGTCATGAAATATTTGGAGATGAATCCATGAGAGGTTTTTGTGTTTTATGGTAGGATACCCAATTAGGGATGTTTCAAAAATATTCTAAGCCTATATGAGTGTTGCACAAGAAAATTTAAGATGTTTAGTGATTCTTAGCCTTAGTTTTCAAAGGAAGTAAAGAATTAGTCTAAAGTCTAGTATGAATCCATTGGTGGTTAGTTTTATGTGTTTACATTTTACCCATATTTGGGAAGATGTTACAAACTATAAGTATAATAATGTCTTCTGAAATAATGAGAAAAGACCTGTATGCTTGAAAGAAGATGATGATAAAAGAAAAGGATCTAAAAATGTTTGAGAAGCCTATAATTATTCCCTCTTGAGGGAGTGGCCATCATATGTTTGATGGATGGTCCCTTAAAAAGAAGTAAGAAGAAGAATGGGATTAACCTGTGGGTGATATTAATCCAAATGAGAAAATGTTTGCATTCATTGATTTAAAAAATTGTAAATTTTCCCAAAGGTGGTTATAATTAGTAACAAAGGATGCAACACTCAGTTTCCCATAGATGGTTATAATCAGTGGAAATGGCATATGCCCTAGTTAGGGTTGATGAGTCAAAAAATAATGATTTTTTAATTGGAAATTATAATCATTAATACAATATAGGTTTAATAGAGAGTGATTATGCCCCAATAGGGTACATTGGTAAGCATAACTCAAGGATATAACCTGTTGCATAGATTAAATATGAGTGTACACAAATTTAGATGCAATGGTCTAATGATTAAACAACCCACAAACAATCATGCATAGAAAGTTGCACAAAGTGATGAAATAGATGAATAGAAGAATAATAATTGATTAATGGAAATGATTTTATTGTACTTGCCAATGTCGAGATGTTCTTCTTGATTAGCACTAATACAAAAAGAATGGTTAATGGGTTGATTTGATCAAGGCTGGGATTATTTTAAAAGCTACCAGGGAGAAACTTCTATGTCTCTATTATTTTTAAGGTTTATTGACCCAATTTTTTTGTAACACATGATGGTATGCCTCATGATAGAACACCATGAAAACTTTCCCAAAATATACATAAAGATCGACTCCCAATCCAATAAATAATTAAAAATAATGCACCAATGCTAAAAATAATGATGATAATGTTGATGTATGAATATGAATGGAATAAATAATAATTGAAAAGGAATCTCCTAATGAACACATATAGACTGATTTGAGGCATAATACTAAAAATAAACAAAAAAGAAAGTGAACAAACAAACAAACAACGTACAAAAAGAAAACAAACACATAGAAAGCTTAAAAATATAAGAAAAATAAATCATCTTAACAATGTATTTGTAATATTAGGGTGGATCAAGGACGACTAACCAGGCTTTAAACAAGACAAATGTTTTTGGATTTTGAAATTTTATGAATGTTTTTGTAATTTTCTAAGAATCTCAACCTGATAGAAAGAACATAGGGTTAGGTTTCTCACAAAATGGTGAGAACATATGGTAAAGGGGGACTAAGGTGACCTCAATGTCAAAGTAACTATACCTACACAAAAGGTAAGAAGAAACCTAATTAGGTAACAACATGTTCTTAAATATGATAAATACCCAGGCAAATGAGAATAATCACGATAAGGTGATGCAGTAATGCATGATAAAAGGTATTGTTCCTAATTTACCCATAAATGGTTATAATTTAAAAAAATGACATAGGTCTAAGGTACTAATTTTCCCATAGGTAGTTATAATTAGCAACACAAGGTGAAATAATGATTTGACCATAAGCAGTTATAATCAAAAAGCATGGATCAAAGGTAAATGTGAATGAAATATATCATGCCAAATCAATTATTTCACTACTTTCATAAATTATCATTTAAACACAAAATTATAAAACTACTAAAACTTAATTAGAATCCCCTTGAAAAAGGTGTGGGGAGAACCAAAAGAACCAAGATCAAAATAGGCTTGGGTAGGATGGCTAAAAATAGGTTTTGGTCTAATATGAATGGCATGGTTAGATGGCATATGGTATGATATTCTTTGGATGATGATGGTATGAATATTAAATAAAATAGTAAGAGGGTTGCCCCAAAGTGATATGTCAATGGAAAATGGTAGGTTATAAAAGGAATGACAAATGAAAATGACATGGTAGATGTTTCTGGCCTGGGTATGGTAAATGATTTTGTTGTTCCTACTAATGTGGAAATGCACATATTAATTAGAAAATGATATAACCAGAATAATCAATCATGTAAATTAGTAGCCCACATCTTGTCTAAATAGTTTCTCTATGAGGAACTAGTTATATATTTGGAAGCTAATAATATTATTGTGATCTTCATTGGTCATTGATTTTATTTCCTTCAAACATCAAGACAAGGTATCTTTGTAGCCTCTGCAAAGGAAAGTGAAGCCAAGGATGGTAAATAGGGATAAATGTTGGATGATATTTTTGATTTTGAAATGGATAGGTGGATGATAATGGAATGTTTAATGTTTGGGAAACAAATGAAAATTAAGGTTTTCAGGCACACATAATGTTATTGATTCTGGATTTGACATAAATTTAGATGTGGCATGGCTAAATAATTTTGAATATTCTCTCTGTTAGACCACCAAATTTTCCTATTGTTTGGGCCTGAGAGTATCTACCATCTTATTAGGATGTATATTGGAAGCTATGTTGATTTGATCTTTGATTTTGTCTACATCAAGTAGTGAAGAACTTTTATGCTCAGCTATTGGCACCTCAAAGATGTTTTCACCAATGAATTTATCTTGATTGTCTCATAACACCTCTAAGAAGTTTTAAATAAAAACATTGACCTTTGACTTTGATTTTACTTTATCACCTCTGAGAAGGTTTCACTAGAACATGTTGTGTTTGAACTTTGATTTTCCCCTACTGACTTCAAAAAGGTTTCACTAATAGAGTGTTATTATTCTACATGATTTTGGTATTGGCCTCCCTATTTTTTTCAATTGATATGTCATCATGGATGTAGTTTAACAAGGTATGATTCTATTGGTCCCAATCAACACTTATGGGAGGTGGAATGTTAATAACATGGCTATGTTGGTTAGTGGCAATGGCATGTAGAATGGTAATGGATTAGGGATAGGTATCACAATCCTCATAGAAGATACTAAGATAAATAATGTCAATGTTAAAGTAATCATCTTCAAAAACTATAGAAGGATAATTAAATGTATTCAAACTAGTCTACAAGGCATGCATAACCAATCTTGTAACAACTAGAAATGTATTCTAAATCTAAATCTGATTTTGATTCAAGAGACTCTAAATATGATGTTGAGACTAACATTGATTATACTTTTGATGTTAAATTTGATGTCAGTTCAATAATAGAACATAACTTCAATGTTTATTTTCCATGTGGTATGGATGTTGCTTCAATGATGTTTTGTTGAATGTTTGGTATAGGATAAGTAATGTTTTGTGATGGCATAATGGGATTCACAAAGATTGGTTTGTCAAAGTGAGACTCCTCAATAGTGGGAAAAAGGTCAAGATATAACTCCTCATAGACTAGCTTATTAGTGAGAGGCTATTTAAAAATAAACATATAATTGAGGTAATGATTTGCCCAAAGGTATTTATAATAATTAAAAAGTGACTCAACAAAGACTAGATTGTTAGAGTAAGACTCCTCGAAAATAGGTATAGAAATAATAGGTGATTTATCATAGGTTGACTTATCATTAATTATTAGTTTAACAAAAAACTCTTTGATTGGTTGGTTTTCTTGGCCTTGGTTTATGATTTGTTGTAAAATACCAGTTTTGAAAATTTTTTGGTCTTTGAATGATTGACTTAGTTAGAGAGGTACTGATTAGCTCAGTTTGGGCTAGATAATTAGCATATATTTTCTAAAGTGGGGAATGGTTGGTAATGGCTAAAGAATGACTACTAGTTGTACAATGATAGGGCATCGTATAGCTCGATTGCTCACATGATCCAAAGGATGAATTCCTAAAATGATAATAGTAGGGCACCATGGAGCTTGATTACTTTCACAAGACAAAGAATGAGGTTATGGAATGATAAGGATAGGGAATCATGGATCTTGGTTGCTCATATAAGCCAAAGGATGAGGTCCTAGAATAGAAATGGTAGGGCATTATGGAGCTTGGTTTCTCACATAAGGATAAGGTCCTTATAAAATGAAATGTCATCATGGAGTTTGGTTTCTCACACAAACCAAAGGATAAGGTCCTAGTATAGAAATGGTAGTCCTTGGATGCTCTGGAGCTTGGTAGCTCACAAAATCTAAAGTAAGGTTAACAATATAGGTGGGGTAATGAGTGGTCATGAAAGGGTGAGTCTAATATGTCAACCAAATAGAAAAATGTATCACCACACATTACACTTAAGGATCTTGGCTTTGTTCCCTAAATTAATTATTATAAGGAGGGTATGGATCCTCCTCCCAAATAACATTATCCTTGTCCCAATAGGGGTCTTGTTTTGGATCATAATTAGGTTCTTTACTTTATTCCATGGATTGATTATTATAAGGAGGGTATGGATCTATCTCCCAAATAACATTATCCACATAAGGGTTTTCAAAAAATTCATTTTGTGGATCTTGAATTTGATCCCCTGATTCAGCATTGTAAGGAGGGTGAGAATCTATCTCTAAAGCAACATTATTTTCATAAGGGTCTTCAAAAAAGTCATTTTATGTGGCCATTCTATCATAAGTTGGATCATACCTATTTATATCATAAACATAATGAGACATATCCATATCAGTGATAAATGTTCCAAAAAATGTATAAAGTTATAAAAATTCTAAAAAATAATATCCAAAAGACAAATAGTTCTAACTTGGTCTAGGGAAGCTGAATATCCAAAAATGGTCTGTGCTAAAAACTTGGTATAAAATAGTCTAACATTAAATGTATCACACATAAAAGGGCAAGTATCTAAACAAAAATGACATGTCAAACTCTATGTCCAAAGTATTGAAATAAGTCTAATCTAAATAAACAAAAGTTGTTAAGTCTTTTGGCCAAATGCAACATCAAAAGCTAGGCTTAAATAAGGCATGTTCTATGACTTTTGGTCAAATGTGAAGTCAAAATCTAGACATTAAATAAAGGCATGTGATAAGACTTTTATCCAAACATAGCATCAAAATATAGACTTTAAACTAAGGTGACATTTTAATCTATCAAAATTGGAACACATTGGCATAAACATGGCATACAAACTTCAAACATAAACTTGGTAAATTGGCATAAGGCACAACACAAAAGGCATATGGAGAAAGATGGTTTTATCTCAAATAAAGGCATAAACAATGACAAAAACTAGGCTCTTTTAAACAAAAAAACTAGACAAAATTGAATGGCATAATGACACTAGGCAAAGATCCAAGTAATATTTTTCAAAGTTGGGTAATAATTTAACCTAACTTATGCAACCCAAAAGATAAATATTTGTGTATCAGCGCTTGTGAAATGAGGCCTAAATAGAAATCAATCAATATTTGAATCTAAACTTGTCAAATTTTATTAAAAAATCAACTTAGGAAACTAGGTATTGTCAAACAAATAACAATCTAAAAAAAATAGAATGGCATAATGGCATAAGACAAAGGTTCAAACTACATACATTTCATTGGTTATAAAAAAATGGCATTTGGCATAAGGTAAATAAGTGTTAAAAGTAATTAAGCAATGTAATGATGTTATCACTGTATAAAGATGTAATAATGGTTTGTTTCAAAGACTCCGAAGGCATAAAAGATTGAAATTATTTTTTAACATTACCCATAATCAAGACACACACAAACAAGTTTGGAAAAAAATTTAAGGAAAAGGTGTGTGACAAAATGGCCAGCATAACATATTTTCAAATAAGTATTGATGTATAAAAAAATCATTTTTTAAGTGGAATAAACAAAAATAGATTCTAGACTAAAAGTACCAAATAATAAAAGGTTTAAATGACATAACATCTAAATGTAATCTCTTAGATCCTATCAAGTCATGGCAGGTGGGTTTGACTAAAACTTAAAATTTATGACCACCTAGATTGATTCTAAGTGTGGATAACATAGGAAAAACATCATATCAATTTAGTTCATGTCGATAAACTTATCATACAAGGGTTTATTCCTTTACATTATGATTTCATCCATGGAATACTTAGTGAAATCCCCTGGTTGACTAGACCTAACTTGGGCCTTCATTATGAAAGGAGAGGTTAGTCACTCAACCGCCTAGATCTTTTAGTATGCATAACTTAATTTATATATCCCACCATAGAGTGAGGTTGAAACACTTCTAGGATATGAAGCCTCGGGCCAATGATTCCCTAGAAAACTCATGAGAGGAGAAGACATCTCATTCACAAGCTAAATTGCATGAAAATAAATGACAAGTAGAAAGACTTTAGGGTTGATTTTAGATCACCCAAACCAAATGGGTTTTGGGGAGAGCCTAGAAAAATTTATTTCCATTCCTTGGAATAAGGCACAAATGCAATGAAAAGGTACTTTTGGTCACTCAATTTCCCTATAGGGGATGGTGGCAGAGCATACACATGTTATTTATTTTGCAAAAATAAATAATCAACAAACAGTATCAAGAAATTATAATTGTGATTGAAGTGTTGATTTTAGGCACTAAATTGAAATATGTGATGAATTTATGTACTTTACCCTTTGAATTAAGTGGGAAAGTGTGAAATAATTACACAAAATAACTTAAGCAAAACCATCTATGTTCATTTTAAGCCCAAAATCTAAATGTTCAAGATTTAGCCTATGTTCATTTTTAAACACAAAAAATTTAAGTGTTCAAGACTTAAGAATTTGTTTTAAGCACCAAAAATTAAGTGTTTTCAAGACTTAGCCATTCTAATTCCTTTTAAGCATCAAGGACCAAATGTTCAAGATTTAACATATTCATTTTAGAACCAAAATGAAGTGTGAATGACTTAGATAATTATTTTTATATTCCCAAAATGAAATGTTAAAACCACATAAAATTACAAATTTGTGTTCAAATCATGTTTTAGATTTGCAATAGTTAAATAGTCTCCCCCTATATTGAAGCACTTTCAATCGTGAAAAAAAACTTTAGAAAAGTAGCTCTCAAGTTTTTATTTGTGAAAATTTAATAACCATGGTTGATCAAAACTGATCAATGCCAATTCTAAGGCAACCAATGCTAGTTGGTCTCAACAAGAACTGATGATGGTAATATTGGACTAATACCAGTCAACTAGGACTGATGTCAGTCACCTATGAACTCATATTCAAAACCACACAAGATGAAAACATTAGGTTAGATAATGGTTAGCTAAAAACTCAAAAACACCTGTAAGAAAAGGATTAGATAGAGAGTTTAAATGATATTGAAAACAAATAACAATAATAAGGAATGATTAAAAGACTCAAAATGCAATCTTTGTAAACCATGTTTCACCTTGCATATCAACTAATGATGGTCACATAGAACCTAGCTCGATTAGGCATAATTGATGATAGTTTGGTAGAATAAATGTTAGTTAGTCCTAATCAATGTTGGTCACTATCTAGATCTAAGTTAATTCAATTTTTGAAAATAAGGCAAAATCAAAGCTAAAATTGTAAATTTTAAGATATTGAATCATTCTTTTGTCAAATTTTTAGTTACATATTCATCTCTTTGGTACATGGCGTACTCAATATCCCATTGGGCATGCCATTTATGATGGTAAGAGTTTGAAAATGGAATGGAGGTTAGATCAATTTTTATATTTCATATAAAAAATGAAATTAAAAACACACAAATAAGCTTAACACATCCATGCCTAGATCATAGGGTGAGCTTAGCAAATAAAAAAACAACTAATAAATCTAAACTAAAATGCAAAGAAACTTACAAATTTTTCTTACCTTCCTTGAATGCTTTAAATTATGTGTTCATTTGATTTTGTTAGCTTGTTCTTAAATAGTCTATGGAAATTGAGCTTGGTTATCTCCTTCTCTCCTTGGAACCATGGTTTGGCTCATACTTGCTTGATGTATCTTGATGGCTTGATGGCTTCAATTTTGATTCAAATGTTTGGCATTATAACTCTATAAATTTCAATATTTTCATAAAACCATTATTATAACATTACTATGTCCAAGCTCTCATAAATTACATAGGTAATGGCTTGTATTTATGGGTTTAGCAGCTAACCCCAATGCAAGGTGATTTAGGGTGTAGTTAGAGCTTGGGTTCAAACCTAACCTTATTGAGTTAAATAACCCTAATAGAGTTAAAAGGTGTCAAATTGTCATGATTAGCAATGATTAAGCATGTTGAGATAGTTTTTTTATATTTGACAACTCATAAAAAGTAATTATGAATACCTAAGATTTTCTTTGATTTTTGAATTTCCTTTTTTAATAATTCATTAATTGCTCATGGTTAATTTAATTATAAGTTTGATCGGGTTTTTCATGTTAATTAATTATTTTTAGGATTTTTAGCATGTTTAAGATTTTAATTAATTACATATGTGCATTTTCCCCATTTAATTGGTTTATAGGCCAAATTGCATGTTGTAATGCCGTGGAATATTTGGAGATGAATCCGTGAGAGGTTTTTGTTGTTTATGGGTGATACCCCAATTATGGATGTCTCAATGGGATTATGAGACTTGATGAGTGTTAAACAAGTGAATTTAGGAATTTTAGTGATTCTTAGCCTTTATTTGCAAATATTGGTAAGAATCAGCTGAAAATTTGGTATGAAGCCATTAGTGGCCAATTTTAGGTGCCTACAGTATTTATCTACTATTTTTAGGGAAATACAATACTACAAATTGAGGGTTTGTTGTAAATAAATTCCCCACATAACTATAGTGGTAACTTATTATTTTATGGTTATAGCCTATAGATTCTTTTTGACTTGCTATCCTATGGTCATTATTTTATCCCATTTTATATGTCTAGTTTCTCATAGGAGGGTGTTTGTGTAGTACATTTCTACGAAAAGTAATATATATACATAATATAAACTATGTTTACCTTTCCTCATATTCTGAATGTTTGAATTTTTTAAGAGACCTTAGAAAATATTATTTTTGGCCTTCATTTAAAATGTATCAAACACTACCATTTCACTTTTATGGATTATGGCATTTCCCTATTAGGAAAGTATATTTTCCATACTACTGCTTTGATTGTAGATCTATAAGTAACATTGGGAATAGTTTATATGTGATTGCCAAATTTTATTATAGTAGCATTTAGAAAACTAGTGATTACTATTGATTTCACTAAACCCTTATTTTCATACTTCATAATAATATTTCATTAATTCATTAGTCTAGTTACTCTTTCAATGTCTTGGGTGGTAATGACATGAGACTAGTTGAGGAAGAAAATACCATTGTGCACCTGGCTGAGTAAAATTATGATTGTTTTATCTGCTAGCATTAAGTAGGTAAATATTTCCCAAACATTAGGATTTATATGTTGAATTTATTTTTATTTAGGGTTCCAATCCCACATATTTTGTTCTAGTATATCATGTATGATTTATACCTAGTCTACCTCTATTCTAGTATGGTCAATTTACTTCAAATGTACACGAATGTATCCTCTAGGTGAGCAAGTTTGTATGGTATCTTTGAAAATGATCCCTTTAGATATAGTGTTAAATATGCTTCTAAAACATTCTTTGATTTTGGGAAGTTTGTTTTTTTTATGTTTCTAAGGATTGGGGTAGCCATTTTTCCCTTTATTGTGTTGTGTTGTAGTTCTCACAGTCTCAAATGTAGCTATTATAAATTTCATAGAGTTTCAGTGCTTATAAATCTTGTAGGAATGAAAGTGATTTTAGAATAACTGTTTTAAGTTTATTGTGGCTTTAGGAAATTATGGTGGAGTTAACTAAGGTCATGAGAAAATTTATTTGTGATTGTGCATCAACCATCTTGCTAAGTTGGCCTTTCCTTATTGGTTGGACCTATGTTATCCCTCACATTATTTTTGATGACTTTTTAGGTGACATTAATGTTATTTTATGATTTAGTTTCCATTTTTATTTATTACATTTGGGTAATTAATGCCTGATGTGGTGGTTTATGTTTTTATTCGATGTGATGTGAATGTTTATTCACTCACATCATCTATGTATATATCTAAGGAGTTGTATCTAGTCAACCTAACCATTTATCTTAAGTGCTTAGCATTATATCCCATGACATTAATGATCAACTTTCCCTTTTTTTGTTTACTTCACTTAGGGTGATTTATATTACAAGACACTACTATCCTTTGTTTTGATTTTTTTAATCCTTTAAGTTCTAACTTACCATATTTTACCTTGAAGGTATTCTTTTCATTTGTTTTTGTTTTCCCTCAAGAATCCATTTACTAGTTCTCAACATGAGGGTTATATTTTCAATTTTTCTTTGTCATTAAATCCATTGTCTACTAGTTTTCAACTTGAGGGTTCTATTTTTATTTTGTTTGATTTTTCCCTCATGCCATTGCTTACTAGTTTTCAACTTTAGGGTATTCTTTTTATTTTTTATTTTTCTCTCAATTCATTGTTATGTTCTCAGGGATGTTATGAAGTATGGTCAATATCATGAATAATGTATGAATATGTTTGATACCATGGTATGAATAAAGTATTCCACTATTTAATTTTATAATCAATAAAAATACAGTGGAATTCATTACTTATGGGGTTGAGTGGCTTGAGACATGACACATCCACACAATGTTAGAGCTGAGTGGCTTAATATATGACTCAACCATGTGATTTATGGATAGGTATTTTTAAAAATGGGTGAAAAATTACTAATAAGATATCTACTAATCAAAAACATATAGATCAAGTGCGTGACTGAGATATGAATATGGATGGATACATTATAGCTTCAATTCACTACTAAAAAAAAATACTATCAAAGTGACATAAGACTTTCCAAAATAGTACCTAGGGGATGATAAGAATTCAAAGATTAAAATTATGGCATGGCAAGGAGATGAGAAACATAGTCTCCACACTACTATACTTTTTAATTTAAACATAGAGCTACCTCAACATAAATGGAAATATTGAGGGGAAACATCCAACCAATGGATATAGGGAACCATACCTTATTATATGGATAGGGATACATAGGAAGTTTCCCCAACTTTTTAAAAACTTCTAGGTGCACTCTACATGAAGGAATCACAAAATAAGGATACGCATGGATGATGTGTAGAGGAAGGTTGTGAAGAGGGTAACCTATAACATGAGGTGACATGGTGAATTACATGCACCCTATATGAAGGATTTATAGTCATTTTAGCAATGAATGCACACTATCAGTGAAGGATAGAAGCATTTAGAATGTGAATTTGAGCATGGAGATGATCTTGAGCCATTGTGTATAAATTATAACCTTGCCAATACTGAGCTTGAGTTGACCTATTCTTATTACACAAGATTTTATCCACTATTGAAAGGACTGTAAGAATGCAAGCAGGAGGGTGTGGACACATCCAACTAATAGACATGTAGGGAATAATGCACAAATTTAACTTGGTAATAGATAACTAGAAAGTGCCTTAGAGGATAAGGAAATCAATAAACCATAATATAATAGTCAATGCCTATAGCATTATAAATAACTACAGTTCCTTATAACTCCTAATGATCATGTAATGATGAAATGTTATAAAATAAATAGAGCATTATTTCTATCATTTTGTATTGTTAATGGCTATGTGATAAAAATTGTTATCATTATTGTCAATTTATATTGTTTATGGCTACAATAAATTTCTAATATGTATTGAAAATTAATAAGAGAAATGAAAATGAAAATTAATGGGGACCTATATGTAGTCTGACGTAGCAATTCATTCTTAATTATGTGGATCCCTATTTTAAGTAGACACAAAAGGTGTTTTGTTCACAACAAATTCTATAAAAATATAAGTTAACTATCAATTATCATAATAATTTATTAATAATTAGGAAATTATTAATTATAAATTTGATATTCTTATATTTTGCTTAATGGGCATGTACAAGAATATTTTAAAATGATATAGGCAACTATAAATTAGGAAGCCAATATTATTATTTACAAGAATATAATAATATAGAAAACTATCAATTAGGAATCTAATATTCTTACATTGTGTAGAGTGGGCACATGCACATTGTACCCAAAAGTATATGAATATAGGTAATAGATAACTATCAATTAGCAATCCAATATTATTATCTTGTGTAGAGTGTGAATATGCCCATTTTATCTAAGAGTCTAATGTTGGAGGTACAATCACTGAGAGGCGGTGTTTTAAATCAATGATGATAGATAATCCAATTCAAATCCTAACTTTTAAACATTTATCATACATCAATCTTGATTAATGAATATAAACATGAAAGCACATACATCAAAAACATTCATAAGAGTAGACATCACATGAACACATCATATATGAACACATCATATTGAACCCTAAAATATGGACTATATTCCTATAATAACAAGATTCAACATTTAAACTAGCACCAACTAATCAAGGAACACCCATCCCTTAGTTTAGTGAGACACCAATCCCACAAGGAGTAACTACCCCTATCTATACAAACACCCATAATAACTAGACCTTTATAAATTTTTACCTTACAAGGCAGAACCAACCACCTACTTAACCAAGTACCCACTAAGCTACCTAAATATATCATCTTGAACACCTATTTCCATTCTTCAATTGATGATGATTAGCTTTATTTGTACTTTTCTCTCTCAAACTATCTCGAGGGCTAACTCAATCAAATGACCTCTTCTAGGATCATTAGGTCCAATGACCTATGTGTCTTCTTGAATCAACTTAATTAGAAAATCATGACTGATACTCTTCGCTCTTTGATGGTCCTCACTAACCTAAACCTTTTCTTTCAAAATTTCTCTCCTTTGCTTGAATCACCACATTAACAACTCACATAATTAGTCTAATTTTACCTTGTACTTATACCACTTGCTTCCTTTAAATCATCTTGGTTAGCCAAGATTCTTACCTTAACTATTCAGACATTGATCATGTTAATACGAATCGCAATATCATCCTCATAGGTCACCCATAACATCTATAGATCATACTTAAGTAGCTACACCTTTCAATTAGGTATTAATATAACTTATAGGTCTTATAAAGACCTATTCACCCATTTAACACTTCATCGAGCAAATTAAGAACATAAAATCACTTTAAATTACATGGGTCCACTCCATATGATCTATAAAACATATTTAAGTGATTTATCCCACCAAAACACTCTTCTACTATAGTACAAATTGCTTAAAAATTATTCTATACATACAACCACCATGAACAAACATACAGTCAATTTATATGCCTTTATTCATACTAAATATGGATTGGTCCAACCTCTAAATTCCACATAGATGGTCCTCATTTAGTATAAAACACTCTCCAATAGTTAGATCATTTTGAAACATCAAAATACTATCAATAATAACTCAATTATCCTTCTTAGGTCACTTACAGAACATGATAAAACACATAGTCAACTTTCAAGATACATAACTTTAATTGTATAATAGTTGAGACCTTCTAACTAGATTCACTAGATGAATTTTGAAGCCCTCTAAAAATTTATTTTTACTATGTTAATAAATTTTCCCTAGATCAAAATATATAGCTCAAAAACTATGAACTAGTTTTCTCTCATGAATTTGAATATTCAAAATCCAATGATCATTGAGCAAATGTTAAACATCGAGCACCTTAAACTCATCTCATGCTTCCTAGAAATTATGGACAAATACACACCATATATCTCCTTTGATTAGTTTGATATTTATCTTGAAACACTCATTGTTAATCTTAGATTAGAGCTCCCATGATTGTGCCACTTGGAAACTCTACGTGCCTTCTACACCTTTGAATCTTTGATTTTACCCACACCATATATCTTTGTTAGTAAGAATACCTACAAACCATTGATCTTCTACCAGATCAATTATATAGAGACATATGTCACTAGTCCATTTAATCATAAGTACCCTTGACATTTTGACTTCACATCTACCATTAGATCAAGATCTATATGATCAACACTCACCGTTAGATCTACTGACTAGTGACCTTAGATTTTAATGAAGTTAAATTTGATGGTCTCTATCCCATCATAGTCTATAAGAGAAACTTTGAAGGTGTATAGCTTGATCTAGAAAACACTTCAAGAGTCAAAACTTTTAGGGTACCTTCTTCGCACTATAAACAACATCTCCATGAAATCCTTTGATTTTAGTTGACTTTCTAAGTACCAAAAATAAATGCACAAGCTTACTAGTGCATTCATATCTAAATGATATGTAGTGATGATTTGTCTTCTCTTAAGATAAAAGATGCATGTTTCTTATTACAAATGATCAAGTGACATACCATAACTTCATCAAGAAATCTATGGATTCCTCACAACATCTTATTTGTCCTTATAGACCTAAAAATGTGCCATACCTCTCCAAACCATTAATCTAATCACTTTGTCATTAATGCATTAGTATCTCAAGCTTTCTTTGACATTAATGACAACCAAACATCAATGACTATGCTCAAAAATTTCCCCCTTTGTCATTAACTTTTTACACATTTTAATTGAACTCTTTCATTCTTATCTTTCTCCCCCTTTTACATTAATGACAAATATATCTTCCTCAACATACCAATAATCATTCCTCAGCAATATGTATGCATTTAATTACTATAAATATGCTTAGGATACTTACATATATTCAAGCATATGAATCAATTTCTATCCCTTTTACAATCACCAATCTAAACTTGGACTTCTCTAATTCTTGAACCTGTTTATCTATAGAAATCAAAAGATCTTTTGTGCTCATGCATGAATATAAAATACCTTGTCAAAATACATGACTGGGCTTGATCAATTAATCATCTCAATCTTCTTAAAATCAAAACTGTAGAAGACATCCTCATACTTTTATCATGACTAAAACATATTTACATATGCTTCCCCTCACATCATGCACGTATTCTTCAAGCCAAACAAGCTAACTGAGTTATCTCCTCCTTAGCCAAACACATATTCAAATGATACTATTGTCCTATAATTAATTATCCTTGTTTTGACTGATCGACCTTTCTAACCAACATCCAAATTTATTTAACCTTATCAAAGTCCTTCATCTATAATCTTGTCTTTCATAATCTCTTTCTTACCCTTTGCCTTCAAGCTCTATACTGATTGGCACTTTGATCATTATGTAGAGTACACTTGCTTCCACACAAATATATGTCTCTTAAGAAGCATAGGTAGAGATACCCACTTATCATAGATAGAACTTTGAAACCTTCCTCATGATATCAAAAATATGACAATGCATTCTCATCATAATCAAATAACCTTGTATTTGGTCTTTGTTATTTGATAAATAAATTTAAGTAATTGATAATATCTTACCTTTAGGATCAAAAAATATGAACACACCTAGAGCATATTTTAACAAGAAAAACATACCTTTCTATGCAATAGAATATCTAGATAAATCACCATCCTCGATCAGGCACATGGAAATCTCCATTTTCTATGTACAAACCTTCAAAACCAACAAATTCTTATGACTAAATCTCAACTGGTATCCACCATGCTTCCTCTTGATGTCAACTGTCTCATTAAAGCCTAGATAGAGACACCCTAACCCACAATGTCCTAGAACAATGTGAGACCAGGAGTTGCCCACAATTCCTCATATTCCTTCTCCTCCTTGGTTATTTGATACTGATATTTCTTATTCTTTTTACTAGGATTAGATAATTAACTTGTTCATCCACTATAATATTATCCTTTTCTTTTAAGAAATAATTGACAGAACATGGAGACAACAAATATTCATGACATACCTTTTCCTTTGAAGAAATAACCTCATAACTAGGTATTGACAACTAATGTTCTTTGCATGAACCTTCATCAAAAATATAAGGATGTTTACTTGTATCCATACACACCTCAAAACTAACCTCAACTATAACCTTATTTTTTTCTTTGAGCCCAACTTGAACTAACTTTTGATTCTATTTTTTGATCTGAATAGATGATATATTCTCTTGGCATTCCTGAACATATCTAATTCTTATTTTGTTGTAACAAGAAGTCTACCTTGATCTTTTAACTCAAATAAATTAGTTTTCTTGGCCTTCACTTCCTTAGGATTCCATAAAAAAAGGATTTACCTTCTATGAGCACACTAGGATGCCCATGCATCTTCTTATGATTTGAGATCTTGTTTATACAATATCTTGAAATATGACCTACTTGATGACAACTTAAACAAATAAAATCATTCATACCTTCTATTTGATGAAATATTATGAATCTCATTAAACTTACCATCTTTTCTCTTAGGTTCATTATGTTCATGTTTGACTATATTAGGTATCCATACCTGGGTTAGTCTTTTCCTATGAATTCTAGGGAAGAAACTAGAAATATGTCCCATGACATGACAATTATAACATACTACATTATCCATACCTCTAGCTAACAAACTACTCTTCCTTCCATTATTTATTTCCTTATGAAAAAACCTATGACAAGCATAATAATGACCATTAAAAAATATGTCATACCTCATATCACTTGGCTTCTTGATGGATGTTTTCTTTTTTGGTCTTGGTGCTTGTATCCTTGTTTTCTTGAGCTAACCTCTCTCACTCATTCTCATTATTTTTTACCTCTACAACAAATTTATCATGATCATCCTTCAATTAATCTAGCTTGGTCTTCAATTTAATGCTCTAATCCTCTTTATCTTGTTCTAATTTATTTTATTTCCTCTTCAAACTTACCTATCCTGATTATGACCTTTTTTTCTTTAGGGAAACAAGATTAGTCTTTAATTGAGCACATTCCTATTTTTTAGCTCTCATGTTTGAACTTTCAACCTCTATCTAAATTTTGAGATCTTGGATTGTCTCTTTATCCTCCTTATCCCTTGTGGCCATGTCATATTTTAACTTACATGTTTTCTATTTCATAGACTTAATCAATTTTTTATTCTCCTTTTCTTATTTGATGAATTTTCTTGATAAACTCTCCTTAAGAGATCTAACTTGTGCTTCAAGACATTTGATCATATTTATCATGTTATAATTCCTATTCTTTTGATCTTTTAGTTCACTAAGTGCACTTAGGAGCTTATATTCTATATCAACTTCTTCTTCCACTTTTGAAATTAGATTTGTCTTTGTAACCCTTAATTGATCCTCAAGAATTTTGATATTCTCTTTATCATATTTTGATCTTGAGATTGCTTTTAAATATTCTAGATCCTTATTTGTATTTATGCACTCATCCATAATAGACTATATTTTGAGGTCATGATCATATTCTAAGATTTTTTTTAATCATATTCTCTTATCTTACCTTTATACTTCTAAAAAAGTGCCTTAAACTAATTGCTTTTTTATTCACTTGATTTTAGACATGCATATGTAACCTCCACTTAAGCCTTCAAATCTTGATTCTCTTTCTTCAATTTCTTATCCATATTGTACCTTATATCACCTTAAAGTGATTAAACTTGTAATGAAGGTCCTAATCTGATACCAATTATCATAGGTACAATCACTAAGAGGGGGTGAATTAGTGGTTGTAGATAATCCAATTCGAATTCTAACTCTTAAATATTCATCATACATAAATCTTTATCAAGAGTACATGACAACACATACATAAAAATCATTCACAAAAGCATACATCACGTAATCACATCATATATGTGGGAAATCCTCTTGGAGGATAAAACCCACTAAACCCTACATTATGGAGCACAATCCTATAATAATAAGATCTAACATTTAGGATAACACCAACTAATCAAGGAACACCCATCCTTTAGTTTAGTTAGATACCAATCCCATAAGGAGTAACTACCCTTATCTAGCTAAGCACACACAACAACTAGACCTTTAGAAAGATTTACCTTACAAGGAGGAACTGGCCCACTAAAAAACTAAGCACCTAATTAGCTACCGAAATAGATCATATTGAACACATTTTCTATTATTAAACTAATGATGATCACATTTTTTTCACTCTTCTCTCTCAAGCTACCTTTAGGACTAACTCGCTCAAACTACCTATTTTAGGCTCATTAGGTATAGTGACCTATGTATTTTCCTACATCAACTTAATTAGACAAGAAAGACTGATCCTATTCACTCTTTGATGGTCCTCATTAACATAAACCTTATCTTTCAAATTTTCTCTCCTTCACTTGAATCACCACATTAACAACTTGCATAATTAGTGTAATTTGAACTTGTACTTATACCACTCTCTTCCTTTAACTCATTTTGGTCTACAAAGAAGCTTGCCTTAACTATTAAGACATCTATCATGCTAATACAAATCTCAATATCATCCTCATATTTCATACATAACATATATATATATATATATATATATATATATATATATATATATATATATATATATATATATATATATATATATATATATATATATCACACTTAAGCAACTATGCCTTTGAATTAGGCCTTAGTAGCCCTTAAAAGTCTCATGGAGACCTATTCACCCATTTAGCATTTCATCAAGCAAATTAAGAACATATAATAAATTTTATTTACATGGGTTTAGTCCATATGATCTCTAAAAAATGTTCAAGTAATTTCTCCCATCAAAACACTCTTTTACTAAAGTAAAAATTTCTCAAACATTATTTTGTACATATAACCATCATAACTGAACATATAATTAAATATTAAGGCCTTTTTCATACTGAATATGGATTGGTCAAACCTTAAAATCCAAAAAGATGGTCTTAATTAAGTATACAACATTCTCCAATAGTTATATCATTTTGAAACATCAAAATACTATCAATAATAACTCAATTATCATTAATAGGTCACTTTTAGAACATGATAAAACACATAGTCAACTTTGAAGCTCCATAACTTTAATTATATAATCACTCAGACCTTCTAAGTAGATTAAATGGATGCATCTTGAAGTCCCCTACAAATTTACTTTTTTATAAATTAGTAAACTCTACCTAGATCAAAATTTATAGCTCAAAATTTATGCATTAATTTTACCTCATGAATTTGAATATTCAAATTCCAATGGTCACTAAGCAAATTTTAAACATCAAGCACCTTAACCTCATCTCATGCTTCCTAGAAACTATAAACAAATATGTACCATCAATCTCCTCTGAGTATCTTGATCTTGATCTTAAAATTCTCATCATCTTAGATTATATCTCCCATGATTGTGCCACTTAAAAAAATTTCATGCCTTCTACACTTTTGACTCCTCATGTACCATCGATCTCTATTAGTTTGAACAATCATGAACCACTTATCTTTTACAAGATAAATGAGATAAAGACACTTACCACTAGTGAATTTAATTATTGGTACCTTTAATAATTTGAATTCATGTGCACCATTAGATAAATATTTTGATGATGAATGCTCAACATTAAATCTAATGACTAGTGATCTCAGATTTCAATGAAGTTAAACTTTATGGTCTCTGGCCCATCACAATCTACAAGAGCAACTTTGAAGGTTTATAACTTGAGCTAGAAAACACTTCAAGAGTCCAAATTTTTAGGTTAGCTTCTTGGTACTAAATAAAACATCTCCATGAAATTATTTGGCTTTATTTTACTTTCTAAGTATTAAAAATAAATACACAAACTTTATGGTTCATTCATATCTGCATCACGTGTAGTGATGGTCTGGCTTCTCTTAAGCTAGAAGATGCATGTTTCTAATTCTAAATTATTAAGTGACATACCAAAACCTCAAAAAAACATCTAAGGATTACTCAAAACTTCTTCTTTGTCCTTATAGAGCTACAAATGTGCCATATCTATCCAAACCATCAATCTGATCACTTTCTCATTAATACATTAGTATCTCAAGATATATTTGACTTCAATGACAACCAAAAATCAATCAATATGCTCAATATCTAAGAATATATGAAATCATTAATTAGGAATATAATATCCTAATATACTTTTGAAGAGTAGGCATGTGCCCATTCAATGCATAAATCTAAGAATATCAGCACACATAACAAAGACCAAATATGAAAGTGTGTAGAAATTAGGATCTAGTCTATTAATGACAACTCCCTAATAAATGATATTAAAAATAATTACTATCCCAATGATGGGATACCCTTGGCAACCATGATCACATAAAATAATATAACCCTACTCTCATCAACTTTTGAAATGGTTGGGGCACCATGAAGTCTATTCATTAGGTTCATCTCCATAAATTATCTAAGAAAAATTAGGTAAATATCAATTACTAGGAAGCCAATATTATTATATTTCTTATAATGGGTATGTGGCCATTTTATAAGAATATATAATAAATAATATTCTAAGAAATGATGTTTTCTTCATTGACTCAATGACATGTTTTAGTTAAAATAAGTTGAGTTTGGTAAAAAAAGACAAATTATAGAATGGTGAGGCATAAAATAGGGGTGATCTATGATCCAATTTAAGTCTAAACCATTTTAAGATAACTTAATATAAATTATAATGATGAATCACACAATAAATTTATTAAATAATTTTGGGAATAATTGGGGTTTTATTCCTAATTTAGTTAAAGGGTCTAGACTGATAAATCAATAAATAATACGTGGTAAATAAGATATTAACTTGTGAAATTTATTTGTAATTAGAGATTTTCTAAAAATAGTAATAAGAGGGAGAAAATAATACTTAGCTTAAATTATGTAGATCTAACTCAGACAATATCTAATATTTATTATGTAGGCCTAGGACATTGTCATAAACAAGATTCTAAATTTCATTTTCTAATTAGATAGGAGCACCAAAAGTGGGATAGAGTGACACTTGTTCTTAATTCCTTTAGAACTATTTCCCTAAGGATCTGAGCTTCTTAGGTTTTGTTTGGTAGGTATGTGTGACCCTGTCTCTAAAGTTTTGGTAGTCAAAAATCTATAGAGCTCACTATAGAGCATATTTTATCTTCAAACCCTATCTTCCATTATACTTTGACCAATTTTAAATAATAGGTGGGGTTAGTGTGTGTAAGATTCACTAGACATGGATCCACACCCCTTATGTCAGCACGGTACCTTTATACCAATACTCCAAAGAGGGACAAAGCCATATAGTTCTCCCTTTAAAAGTGTTTGGTATAATTTTGATATGAGAATGCAAGGAAATACTAAATTTGGTGTGATTGAGATGACTATGGACTAGTGTAAGGAATTGAATAAGCTAGAAATAATATTGGATGGTTATATGTAGAGAACCAGGAAATGTGCTTGAGTAGTCTTGCTAGTATTATTGTTTGCTTTATGGTATTTTCCAACCCTTTCCAAATGATCTTTGAATGGGATTTTATAGGGATCTATTGGCTATGGGTTGAATGTGCTCATGTTAAACTGATAAGGAGAAGGATGGGGAACCAAAATAAATTTATTGTTGGGGATAAAAATGAGCTTGGATAATAGTACCAAAACTAGATAAGAGTGACACTAGTGTGGTAGTCCTAGTTTATTGATATTGTCCTAGGTAGATAGGACTTGGGGGGATATATTGGCCATGAAAATAGGGTCTTATCTCAGCTGGTTTCAAGTTTGGAAGGCTATGGATGACTGAGAATTAGTTAAAATAATCTTGTGAAGGTCATGAGAATAAGCAAAAAGGATCTATGGATTGGGAGTAATAAGCCACACTCAAGTTACCAATTTTGCATTTTTATATGATTGTATTTTCCTCCCTTTATTCTAGTGATATAAAAAAATGATATACTAGGATAAATGAAAAAAAGAAAGCATACCAAACTTACTTGTAAGGGTGAATCTCATGATGTTGTTGTGATGTTGGGTTGTGAAATGTGAGTTTGAAAGAAAATAAAAATAAGAGTAGATAAGTTATTACTAGATACGTTATATCTAAAATAAGAAAATACAAAGATAGATAAGAGAGAGGAAGAGAAAAGAATGAATGCATGTCTCTGGGTAAGCAGACTAATACAAAACTTATTGTGATGCTAAATAATATTAGATGTTGTACCAAGAGTAATATTATGAATGGAGATGAGTGCTCAATTCCTTGAAAATTGGTTCAAGGATAAAAAGTATGGACCTTTGGATCTATTTTCACCTAATAAGTGAATCTAGGTGGTCATCCATGTGTTGATCTATGTTTGGACTGTGTGTCTAATCCCTCTGAATAGGTGGCTTAAGAATATAAATGCTAGTTAGTCCTTTGGCTCCATCATTTACCTTTGAAGTGAATCTATGAACTGATATTGTTATTAAATGTATGGCATATGAGATGTATCCTAAATCCCATGAATGTATAATGATCTAACAATGTTGGTGTAGATATTTTAATGTATGCTAGAAACTAGGCCACTCTTGGCCACTCATAAACAAAGATTCTAGCTTATGTGGAAGCCACTCAAGAACTTAAGAAATTGAGAATGTGGAGGGTAGGCTTGTATGAAAGCCACTCCAAATTTATGACAACCACCTATAAATGTAATAAGGCACACAATTACTAAGAATGTCTGAACAATGTTGAACTAGGAAAGAAAAGAAATAACTGTGCCATGCATAGTATTATAATCTCTAATGTCTAGAACATGGATTATAATGTCAAAGTTATTCTAATTATTTTATCTAAAAATATAAGTGAGATCCATCATGTTTCACATGATTCCCCCTATTTCTATATTTTTTGAGTAAAATATGTATTGAAACTACTAATTTTAAACCAGTCTAGCTATGTAAATCTATAGTTGAACCTCCTTTTCTACCTACTTTTATAAATTCTAGTTTTCTTGTTATTTAGACAAGAGTTCTAGAATGATAGTAGGAAAAATGACATTCTATTCCATTCTCAATGCTATTGTCCTAGGCCAAATCTGATGACTATTTTAGATTCTTCACTATCTGCCTAGTTTATTCTAACTAGTTTGATATCTGGTTGTTCTAAGTATTCTAAAATTATATTTTTTTGTTGATAGGAGCTTTGATATCTATGATAAAACCCCTATTTCTTTTCTCTATTATGAGATTATTAATGCAGACCTTGCAATGACATCCCTCAAAAGAAAGAACTTTGAATGTGTGTTATGCTACAAAATATATGATATAGAAATGATAATTGACAAGATATCTCAAGTTATAACATTATTTTTATTGATATATTATTAGATAAACATGGGTCTGCCTAGACAGATATAATAATTTAAAAGCATGTGCAATATATTGAACTAAAAATGGAAGTGGAAGTTATTAATTGTTATTTGTCTTGTAGGAATGGAGCATGATGTCCATCATAGCATCCAAAAAGAAAGATAATGCATGATTTAGATCATGGAATTGCAAATAATAAAAAGTAATCAAGCAAAAATCACACAAGACAATAAACATACAAGAGTGGCCAAGGGGCTAAGCAAACAAGGGACATGAGCACATGTCACTCAAATTGGAAAGCAAACACACAAGGCATGTTCAAATGCCACATACACATACAATTGAAATAAGCAAGTTGCTTGAAAGACATAATCACATAGAGGAGTATATGCAAGTGACATTGGTAGATGTCCAAAACAATACACATGAATAAAATCAAAGGACATTGGCAAATGTCCTAAGGCACATACTAGAAATAATCAGGAACTGGGAATGCAATCATATCAAGCTACACTAAGCAAGAAGATAAAGCATGTAAAGACTTAAAAATAAAATCACATATAACTAATCAAATCAAGAGTATGAAAGTATACAAGGCATGTTAGTACAATACTAGGTATATATAAAGAAATACACAAGTGCTAAATACTAGTGAGTGTCAATAGAGTAATCTATGTAAGCAAGTAAATAATATACATTAACATGATAAATAGAGTGTGTGGTGTAGAAATGACATAACTTAGATGGTTTAGTCATTTATAATATACCCTCAATGGGAATATATATCAATGTGTGTCTTGTATGTAAGAGTATGATGGCCCCTCAATGGTTAGAGTGAAGCAATCAAGGGTTTCTAAGTCATTACACACACTCAAAGAAAATCAAGTGAAGCATGGTAATGTATATAAATTGAAAAACAATATCAAAGAACAAGAAATGTAAGTCTAGAATAGGAGTATAAATGTAAAATCATGGAGGATGAATACAATCAAGATGTTTTTATGTTTGTGACATATTTGAATGTTTTTGGATTTTGAAATTTTGTATTATTTTTGTATATTGAGAATATTTGAGCTATGTACAATAAATAATAGGGAAACTATGTATAATCAAGAATATGATACTATAAAAGAAGGATAATAAAATGTGATACTAACCAATTAGTCTCATGTGAGATTCCATATCATGTTATCTTGTATCAAGGAGAGGAATCATGTGTGATCAAGAAACATGATGGTGATTTTGAGACTGTGGTTCTAAAATCTATATATGCTATAAATGCTCTAAAGTATTTGAAGTGGGAACTAACTATTGGGTCTCCATGTAACTCTAAGAATTTAATGTAACTATAGGGTTCTTAGGGACCCATCTAGTACTAGGATAATCTCTATGGACATGTCCTCTACGTGTAGATGCATGAGATCTCGATAAGACTGCACTAGGTGTGAACACTATAGATGGAAGATATCTATAATCCTAAAGATATGGAGGTGTATGAACCCTTTGTGATAGTGATGGATGCCTCAACTATGTTTTAATCTATACTAATGGAAGAACCAAAAATGGTGGAGAAACTATGACTGGTGGCAAAGCTAAAATTGGTGACTGTGGAATAGTAGATGGCTTTGAAGTGGGGAGTGGTAACTCATATGGAACTCCACCAACTATAATAACCTGATTAGCATGAATGAATTTCACACATATATGAACTATAGAAGGTACTTCATGAAGTTTTTGGATCCCTGATTGACAAATTAACATATTAAAAACTCTTGCACTGGGAACTATAATGAATGATGTGGCCACGTGTGTTGGGCCAACCTGTAAAGGAAGTACAATCTCACTCAATGAGCTATATATGTGTACACTAAATTTATTTATAACTATGTCTATCATTTTAATATCCTACTTTGAATATCAAAAATGCTATAGTAATATCATAGTGCACATGTTTACACTAGATCCATTATCAATAATAACACTATGAATAGGATGATTATGAATGTAAGTTATGATAAAGAGTGCATGATAATATGAGTCATCTTTGATGATCACATACTCTAAGAATGAGATGGAGAGTCTAGCTATAAATATGGATTTATATATGCCAATCATGTTTTTAAAAGTATGTGTCTCAACTAAAGGTGCCCTATATGTATTTGGTGGGCGATGTGCATGATATTCAAGGTGAACCCCTGATTTGTCCCTTGCCTCTTATTTGGAATATTGTGGAAATAGATCTAAAAATATTTTTAATGCTTTATACTATGTTGGCTTAGCCTAAGGAGTCTCAATTGAAGTACCAAGATCAATATTATTTCCATCTATTAAATCTTATATCTTGTGTCTCAAACTGATTCATCTATTTATTGTATGGCCTAGTGCCCTATGAAACTTGAAAAGTGAATGATGATCATGTCCCTATGGAAGAGGCTTTGTTGGGTCAATTTTCCAAATAGGAGGGAGAGATATGATGTTACATTCCACTAGTTGTTGTAAAACTTTGACTAGAAAAATTGGTAAATTGGTAAAGGTACATTGAGGAGGTGCCAATTAAACCATTCATTGAGGGGGCTCTAAAGCCACATCAACTAGCAGTTGATTCTAAATCTTGTTATCATTGACATTGACCTTGAATGGGACTTTTCTTTTACTCATTTTGGTTATTTTTGAGATACTTGTGAACTTTATTTTTCCCATTGAAATTAAATTGAATTCTCTTTCCTTTAGTGTGTGACACAACTCAGTGAAATAAGACAATTTTTTAAACAATGTTGATTCATGTAAAGCTAGTAAGAGACTCTATTTGAAGATATCTTGTAACTCTTGATTGATAATAGGGCTTTTCATCCTATCCAAAATAGTTTTATATTGAAGAACATAATCTATGAGATGATCATTTGACCTTTGTTTTTGTTGTGCAACTAAAACCTTGTCACCAATGTTAATGCTTAAATGAGCTAGGAACATGTCAGCTAAAGGACTTAAAGCACTGACCAAGTAATTTAGTAAACTATAAAACCATTGTAAATCATAATCCTTTAGGCTCCATGGAAAGATCTTAGTAAGTAACTAGTCATTTGGTGGATAGTCCAAGTATGCTACATGAAAATATCTCAAATGTGTCTCTGGATAACCCTTGCCATCATAAAGAGTAAGCTTGGGTTTAACAAAACCTTGTGGCAAGGGTGTGGAATCAATGTGACATGAAAATGGTATATTCAGTAGAGAAAAAGAGTCCAAAGCTTATGTAGGTCTAGAGGTACCTTGATCAAGATGCATCACCGTGGATTGAAGAGATCTTATCTCTTACACAATGGTTGATACATCAGGAGACAAAGATGTACTAGCTATAGCTGGTGGTATAAAAGAAGTTTGGGCTACTATAGGGGGTTGTTGAGACATAGTTTCCCCCCTAGTGTCATTTTTAATTGGTTGATCTATGGTTTGAGAAGACTGACCATTTTTTTTCTTTTTTTTCCTTCTTGGAGTATTTTGAGCATGTCATCTTTCATTTCAAGGTGTTTGGTTAGGATTCCTTGAAGTTCCATTTTATTGGTTTCATCAAAACTAGTGTATTGGGCCATTATTAAGGTACAAAATAATTTTAAATATGTTTAAATTATTTGCAAAAATTTGTAATAGGTAAAGTGATAGAAAAGGCAAGTACTAGATATAGAAAATATAGTCCTTAAAATAGTAAATTGAAAATTACACAAAAAAGATACAAAGTTCACAAGCATGTAAGGTGATACTTCAAGAAAAGAATAGGATTTAGTACATGTGACTAGGGTTTTGATAATGATATTTTTTAAAAATAGTATGTAATTTTGAAAATGAAATTGGATTTTTTATTTAAATATGCAACTAAAATTTTAGATAATTATTGGAAAATGCTTGATTGAATAGGACCTAGTATGTGTAACAAGGGTTTTGAGAAAAATAATTTGTTTGAAATAACTATTGAATTTTGAAATTTTAAGAGATTTTTTTATTTTAATATACTATAAAAATTTCAAAATTTTTTTGGAAAATGATTGGAAAAATATTGAGACCTAGTATTGGCAACTAAGGTTTGAAAGAAAATTATTTTTAAACCTACTAATAAATTTTAAAATTTTAAATGAATTTATGATTTAAGTATTAAAGTAAAAATTTAAAAATTTATATGAAAAATAATTAGGAATTTTACCCTAGGGTTTCTAGGGTTTTTATGCAAAAATGAAGTAAGTCAGGTTCACTAAATGATTAAATAATTTTGCGAATAATTGAGTTTTTATTCCTAATTTAATTAAAGGGTCTAGACTGATAAATCAATAAATAATATGTGGTAAATCAATAAATAGTATGTGGTAAATAAACTACTAATTTGTGAAATTTATTAGTAATTAGATATTTTCTATAAATAGTAATAAGAGGGAGAAAATAAGACTTAGTTTAACCTGTGCTAACCGACTGAGATAAGATTTGATATTCACTACGAAGACTTGGGACACTCTCAAAAATAATATTCTAAATTTTGTTTTATAATTGGATAAGAGAATTAAAATTGGCTATAAGTGGCACTAGTATTGTACTCCTTATCTAGCACTATTGTCCTGAGGATCTGATCTTTTTAGGTTTTGTTCAACAGGTCTATGTGACCTTGTCTTTCAAGTTTTGGCAATCAAAAGTTTGTATAGCTCCTTGTAGACAAGATTTTATCTTTAAACCCTATCTTCCATTATACTTTAACCAAATTTAAATAATATAGGGGATTATTGTGTGTAATATTCATTAGACATGGATCCACACCCCTTGTGTGGCCATACTACCTACATACCAATACTTCAAAGAGGGATCAAGCCATATGTAGTTCCCCCTTTGAAAGTGATTGGTGAAATTATGTATAAAAATGTAAGGAAATGCTAAACTAGGTGTGCTTGAGATAATTAGGGACTAGTTTGAGGATTTGAATAAGCTAGAAATAATATTGGATAGCTGTATGCAAAGAATATGGAAATTTACATGAGTAGTCTTACTTGTATTCTTACTTGATTTTTGGTATTTTCCAACCCTTTCCAAATGATATTTGAATGGGATTTTATAGTTATTTATTGGTCATGGGTTGAATGTACTCATGTTAGGCCAACAAAGAGAAGGATGGGGAACTGAATGAAATTAACTATTGGGGCCAGAAATGATCTTGGAAAACAACACCAAAAGCAAATAGGAGTGCATTGGTGCTATAGTCCTAGTGTGGTGATATTATCCTAGGTAGACAAGACTCAGGGGGATGGATTGATCATAAAAAGAGGTCTTGACTCAGTTGGGATGAAGTTTAAAAGGCTACAGATGATTGGGAATCAGTGAAAATAAGGTTGTGAGGGTCATGAGAGGAAGCAAAATGGATTTATGGATTGGGAGTCGTAAGCCACACTTGAGTTGCCAATTTTGGATTTTTATATGTCTACATAAACCAATATATGTTATGGGTTAGCTGTAAATAATTATAATGTTGTAAACACACACATATATCAATTACTTATAAAAAAACAATATAAATAAAAAATATTAGTTAAAATAGATAATAAATAACTATAACTAGGAAAATACACTAACAATAACCACTTAAGCATGAAAATAATGAAAAGGCATCCACAATGATATTATAAGAAGCATGACTTATATTATTTTTGGGTAAAAATAGAGCTTCACCACAATGGGAGATCTGAATACACACATATTATTATTTTATTATAGAATAATATTCTCATTCAAACTTAATTAAATCATATGAAATATTGCATAACACTTATATAGTAAGTGTATAAGATATATATGTGGATTCTGAGATCCCTATAAACTCTCACTAATCAAATTTCAAGCTATATACATAATATATTGTTAAGATAATAATATATATGTGTAACTGTTAACTATTATTAATGTGAACACTATAAATCTCTAACATTCACCCCCTTTTGAATATTATTAATTCCTATCATACACCCCCTTAATGTGAACATGGGGAAACATCAATCTTGTATCTACACCTATGCTCATGATTTGGTGATTTTCTTAGGACAGCCACAAACCTTAATGATGGTTTTACATATGGCTTACCAACAACCAAAAAGGAATGGTTTTAAAGTGATTTACCAACAACCACAAAAAGATGGTTTTGAAAGTGGATTACCACCAACCACATAATGATGTGCATTAATTTTATCATCTCTCTTCACTCTCTCATATTTAGGGAAAATACAAAGAAATTTTTAGCTCACTTTTTATAAATGTAAACATGAATATATCATCTATTTTTATTTAAACACAACTAAAATAAAATGTGCCATTAAAGTATATGTACCCCGTCATTGGTGACTATCTAGATGATCTTGAAAACCTCCTCCCTCCATTGCTTCAGGCCTCTAATGATATTCACTTAGAATATAAGATCTTCAAAATCATAGTCTTTATCCTCATTCATTTTTTCATCCTCATTATCTGATTCTTTCTCAGTGATTACATTTTATTCATTTGTTTTAAGTTTTCCTTTGAGCAAGAATTTAACTCAAATTATACAATATGAAGATGTATGTCCCTTTTTATTCAAGTAGAAACATTCAATCTCCTCTTTATTTTTGGATAAATTCTTGTGACTTTTTAGGTATAATTAATTTCTTCCTATACATCTTATTTATTCCTTTCTTCTTCAACTAGAAGAGATGAAATCATATCTTCTAATGACTATGAAGGAATTTATCCAAGAGTGAAAACAACATTACTATATTTTGAAGGAAAGCTATTCAACAATATGGATTTCACATTTTCATATTCTAATAGATCTTAGAATTTTTCTATCTATCTCAAAAGAGATCTTAGATCATTGATGTGACTAGACATGGTGACCCATCATTCATTTTGAATCTAAATAACTAGAATGTTAAGGAAAACTTTGTTTTGATTGCTTTTACTCTAAATAGTTATTTAATATTTTCCCATATTACATTTGATGATTTTTCAAGATCTACATAATGTAACTTAGAGTCAAAAATACCCAATAAAATAAAGTCTTTGGATTTATCATCCCTATTTTGACATTCTACTAACTTTTGTTGGATCTATGGGTGGTACTTCATTTCCATTCACTATACTCCATAATGTTTTTTCATTAATTACATCTAAAATTTGACTTTTCATGTGTGTAAATTGAACACAATAAATTTTTCCAATGGAATGTCCATTATGTTCTAAAATAAACATCGAAAGCCAGTTTCCACCGATAATACATCCCTTACAAAATATGACTCAATTATTGACAACAAAAATATTTTAAGACACTTTAGGATTTTTAACAATATTACCCAATTTGACATTAAAAAAGACTCTAACTTTGACATTAAAATTTCATAAAATGAATTTTATCATTTAACTCATTTTATAATGACAATATGACATAAAGAAAATTTTTACATAAAGATTAGACACAAAAACTATGACTTTCAATAACTATGAACATAAATAAAAACTATTTAAAACTAAATGACATGATATAATTAAATAAATTTATATTAGACTTAAATAATAAAATAAATATTAAACCTAAAAGGCATGAACTTAAATGTGTTTAGACTCACATAAATTTAATATACTTACTTTTTTATGGCTCTAAGCAATTATTATGCAGGTCAACACAAGGGTCTGATGCATATAGAATGTAGAAAGATTGACAAATCAAATCACATAGGTGTTGATTGAAGGCATGAAAAATTTATAATAATGAAGAAATGAAATATTTGTCACTAATTCAATAAGTAACAAACTTGTCGAGCTATATTATGGAATCCATGGTAATGTATGAAGATGTGGGAAGTGAAGCAGATATTGATGTGCCTAGGTAGCACCCAAAAGTGCCTTGGAGAAGAATTTAAATGCTTTATCATTGGAGAAAATTATAAATGTGAGGCATATAAATAATAGTCAAACAATATTAATGATCATCATGTTGTGTTGACATAATCAGATAATAGTCCAAAGGGTGCCATTTGAACACTAAATCCATTATGAAAGTCTTCTAGTAATTTGATGCAACTTCAAATCATGATTTGAAAGAGACAAATATATGCATAGATTATCATTAAATAATTGATGACCATAAAACTATATTATTTATAAACCTAGAATTCCAAGACTCACATTGCAATGTACAATAAAAGGGCTCACATTGTAATGTATAATGGATATGGCTTTGATACCATATCTTTGGAAAGATCATAGTTGCACAGTAGTGGGAGAGCCAAATAAACACAAATTATTATTTTATTCCATAATAATATTATCATTCATACTCAATTGAATCATATGAAACATTTCATAGCAATTTTATAAGAAGTGTACAGGCTATATGTGGGGATCCTAGGATCCTTATAAACACTCACTAATAAACCTCCAAGTTATATACATAATATATTGTTAAGATAGAAATATATAGGTTTAACTATTAACTATTAATAATGTGAACACTATAAATATCTAAAAATTCTTAACTTGTGTAATCTACACATTGAGATATTAAGAATATAGTCCTCTAATGTTCATATTATTGTTATAGACTTGATTTAGAATGGGTGTGCCATTATACACAAGTATATAGTAATATTTTTATCAATAAGAAGCCAATAATAATGGATGTATATGTTATTATATCAATCTTATGTTAAAAATTAGGCTTATGTAATAACTACAAGTTCAAAAAAAAAATGATCTGGTGACTAATGTATCTGAATAGTTTATTTTTACATGTCGTAAAAACATGTCATATTTCAACTATCATCATGAAATATTTAAACTGACAAATTATGACTATTTTTTTTAAAAAGGAATTATAATGTCTATTATGGGTAGTGTTCCTTACCAATATATTTTATTTATTAAACATGCATTGGATTGGGAGAAAAGAGATACTTTCCATATAGCTATCATAATGACCTTTGGTTGTTTCATTCCCTATTAGGGGAACATTAAGTATTTTGAATAGTGTTAAACGTGAAATACATTTAAGATAATGTAATAAGGGTTTAGGTGGAGTACATAGACAATAATGACTGCATATGCCAAATTATTCAAATGGAGGCTGAGGTTTATTTACATATAAAAAGTGGTAGGTTCATTCATTAAAACATCAAAAATATTGTTTATTTTCTTACAATTAAAAATTACAACTGTAAATATAGATGGAGACACCATTTAAGAGGAAAATGATGAAAGTTTTTTTAATGGAATTAAACTAGCATTCAAAAGACTATATCAATATGAATTCACTAAATCTATCTCCCACTATTTGAATATGGACAAATAATTGGGGAAGAAAAAATTTCATTCAAAAATGTTTACATATATGAGAAGGTAACTATTGGCTAAGTTGGAAAATATACTTTAGTATCATGATTTCAATAGCTAAGTGCATCTAAAAGGGATAAAAATATATTGAAGTAAGATGAAAATTAATTTAAAAAAGTTGAATACTAAACATATAAAGAGATTCAACATGTCTTATTCAAGGAAAACTAATTCAATATTAGATTTGAACATTGCCACCAAACTCCTCCTAAATACTAGTACTAGTCCCTTGATCTACCTACTATTGATAGACTAGTTATCTCAATGTTGTGTAATCATGTGCCTCTTCAGTGGGAGGAAATATTTCTTCCCTTCATAAAAATAACTAGTGATACCTTGAACATTTATCTTGAGCATAAATTGTAAGATCAAGTGAATAACTTGTACATCATTGATGGAAAACATACCATCATAGCTATGAAAATTATTATGAAAAACCATAAGTTTGATTTTTTTCATGATAAAATAAAATAAAGGTAAAATCATATTATTTATTACAAAGTCACAACATAGAAAGTAATTAGTATCTACAAGCAACAAAATATGGCCAATAAAACATGGGTTCTAACAATAATTATTAAATATTTATATAAATCCAAGGTTTTATGGATCATGGGAAACAACCACAATGCCCTGATTTAAACAATGAAAATGAATATAATTGTAAGTTACTTTAAATATTTAATTGAGTTTAAATAATAATAAAATGATGAATCAAGCAATGGAGATTCAAAAAAATCAAACCTAGTTCTTAATGGGCTCTAGTAGCATGAATAGAATTAGAGGGAATTTCTACATATTTGTCATTATTAGAGCTTATAAATAATATTTTGGTCTCAAACATTGTTATTTATAATATTGTGGAGGTACAACCTACTTCTAAGAAATGAAACATTTCAAACAAGCTCAAACCTAATGTGATCATCAAGGATCAGTCTCTCAAGTCCTTTTATGCCTCTAAAAATCCACAAGCTCTAGAAGTCACAGTTGAGACCCCAAATAATAATATACCATGGATAGATAGGGTTATTATAAAGTGACCTTTATTAGAAGATACATCATAAATTATCCTAGACCCCTTTGTCAAAAATGATGAGGTATGCATTTTAGTCCCTGATTATCTATTAGAGATAGATGATATGAGTCTAGAAAATATTATTTTATCCAAATTCAAAGTATTTAGACCCAATATTTATTCAATTAAATATTAGGTTAATCGGTTATGGATACCTAAAGGGAAACTAGAAATATTCTCTATGGCCAAAAAACTTTTCTTGGTCAACTACTCTAATCCATAAGATTGCTTCAAAGTGATTTATAAGGGCCTATGATTTATGGGTAAAATAGAGGTCTTAGTTAGGTAAGGTAAAGTTTTTCTCAATCATAATGGATCTATAATTGAAGACATCCCTATGTGCCTCCTTTTACCTAATATATTATTATAATTTTGGGAGCCAAAAGTTATTCTAAGGATTAAAAAGTCTTTGCCTCAACATACTTATATTGGTAAAGTCTGCAAGGGTAGGATAAGATTGGATGAAGCAAACTTTAGTGTGTTTATTATTTTATACACGCCTCTTAAACAATCAATTAGGATCAATTCCAAATATGTTAATTAGATCTAGCTTATTGAATATGAAAGTGAAACTGATATCTAAAAGGCTTCCAATGTTCTCAACCCTTGGGAAAAATAGTGCCCTCTAAAGAAATAGACCAAGTAGGTGGCTCCTTAATATTATTGTAACCCCAATCCTTTGCATATAAGATTTGAGATAGAGGTGGGTCCTAAAAATAATAAGTATATTTTTTAGATCAATGAGACTATGCTGATAATTGTTAGAGTGTCTCAAGAGGACACATTTCTAAAATATTTTTAGGATAAATTGACTATTTTATCCAAATATGGACTAAATGTAACCACTCCTTTCATTGAAGAGGATTCCCTTAGTATTCCTACTCAGAAGATAGTTTCCCTAGTTTTAAGGGCCCCCTCAAATCTCTTTGAAGTGATTGATCAAATTGTAGGTAGGGGCATATTAGTTTAATACCTATTCATGATATCTTATTTAATCTCAATTTGATTCAAAAGACCAAATATATTGTCCCAAAAACTCCTACCTTATTACCTGAAATGTCTAAATCCAAGCATCCCTTATCCCTATATTATCCTTTTCTCTCTCCTTTGGTGTATGAACCACCTTAAAAATGCTTTAAGCCCAATGCTCTAGACCTAAGGATGGATAATGGACAAAATTTCATGCATGGAGGAGAAAATAGAAATAATAATTTGAATAAGACCTCAAGAATCTCGATAGACCTTTCGACCAATTGGTTAGGAAACCTAAACTATCAAAAGAAGCTATAAAGGGGAATTAAAAATACATCAAAATTTTCCTAAATTTACAAAATGAAATTAATTTCTTGGAATGTAAGGTAGTTAAAAAAACCTATTAAGAAAATTATCCTTAGGAACTTTAGGAAGAAACATAACCCTGATATCCTTACAATTCAAGAAACTAAAATATCTACTGATACTCTTAATTTTTGCAAAAATAAAAGTTGGAACCTTTATGAATGTGCAAGTTCTAGATCCATTGGTGCCTCTAACATCTTGGAAGATTTTTGGAATCATAACTATTTTTAATTTGATATCTTAGTCCAAAGTAGTAATCATATGGCTATCTAGTTTAAATATAAATATAACAAAAAATCCTAGATTCTTTTCAAAAATTTACACTCTAAACTCTCAACAAGGATGATAAATTTTCTAAGAGTCTTTAATTTACCTCAAAATTAGTTGTGAAGGTTTATTTTATCTCATGGGTGGGGATGAAAACTCCCATATCTATCCCATTGATAATAAAGATAACATTCAATACTTTGTTTATAGTATTTATGATCTTGATGATTTTATTTCTGAATTTGATCTATATATCTTAAAGGTAATCCTTATACTTGGTCTAACAAAAAAATGGGTGATAAAAACTTACAATTAAGACTTAAAACATTTTTAGTCTATCTCAACTAGGATATCTAATTTTCTAGTTCTCTTTCCTCCCTTCCTAGGATAGGATATTATCATAACCCTATTGTTTTCATGGGGGATGAGATAAACAATATAAAGCATGAACCTTTTTATTTTGAAAAGATGTGGAATTTTTACATATACTTTTTCAAATCCATCAATTTATGATGGTAAGTACACTTTATAGGTATTGACATGTTCATCCTAGATACAAAAATAAAATATATCAAAAAATAGCTTAAGGCTTGGAACAAAGAAGTATTTTGGAATGTGTTATTTTAGAAAGTAAAGTTAGAGAAAGAACTATGTCAACATGAAGAATTGGGTGACCTTGAAGCTTATATGGATTTCTATATGCATTAGCAAAAGGATTTGCCCAACTTTTTCCATAATATGAAAGCAAGAGAAGAAGCATATTGGAAATAGAAATCCCACTTCTAGTGGATGAAAGGAGATTGTGACACCAAGTTCTTCCATTAAACCATCTCTAGACATAGGAAATATAATAAAATCTTTCAGATCATTCTAGAAGATGAGTTAAAGTATTTTTCATACAAAGATGTGAACTTACACATCATCTAGTACTTCAAAAAAGTTTTCTTATATGTGTTCTCATGATTTTATAAAAAAGGATCTTGCCTTGGCCATAATTCCCAAGATAATTTCATCATTAGAAAAGACTCTTCTCAAAACTCTTTTAGTTAGATAAATAAATGATGTTTTCTCTATGGAGGGTCAAAATCCCCATGTATAAATGACTTTCCCCCATTTTTTATTCATTTTTAATGAGAAATAGTGAAAAATGAAGTTGTAGTTGGTGTTGAATATTTTTATAGGTTAACACCATTCTCAAATCTTTCAATAACACTTTCATTTCCATTATTCCCAAGAAATAGTTGCTTATAACCTTGAGGACTTCAAAATAATCATCCTTTATTCCATCTTCTACAAGATTTGTTCTAAAATTTGGGTTCTCCATATCTAACTTCTTTTAGAAAAGATAATTTCCTCCCAATAAGGGACTTTTATCTTGAGTTTCCTAATCATAAATGGAATAATTATCACTCATTAATCCATCCATTCAATGTTTAATTCCTTAAGACAAGGTGTGTTTATTAAGATTGACATGAATAGAGATTATGATAAGGTGAGTTGTAGGTTCCTTATTAAGGTGTTGGATCACATTGGCTTTAGATTTTCCTTTAGAATAATGATTCATAAGTGAATTTATGTTTTTATGTTCTCAATTTTAATTAAAAACCCTCCCAAAGGTTTTTTATATTTTGGTCAGAGTCTAAGGTAAGAATATTTTTTTTCCCCATATATTTTCATCATTCTTGGTGAGCTTATTTAAATAAGCATTAAGTTTCTTGTTTTATAAGTATGTTGAAGGGAATTAAATTGCGTCCTAACACACTTTCAATTACGCACCAAAATTTTATTGATAACACCTTCCTTATTAGGAAAGCATCTATTACTAAGGTAGTGGCTCTCAAGGAAATCCATCAAGATTATGCATGTGTTTCTTATCAAAGAACCAAATTTATCAAAAGATACATTTTTTCATTAATTTCAAATAAGACTTGAAAGATAATTTGGATAGAATCCTTAAATGCCAAAATATTAAGATCCACTAAACTATCCTAAGATTGACCCTCTTTAGTGATAGAATGTAAGTTGATATTCAAAATCTACTCACTGATATTATTTAATAGAAGTTGTCTAGATGGAAGGGAAATATTATTTTTATAAGATGTAAAAATCTAACTTCTCAAGAATTCCATCCAAAGTATCTAGGTGTTTTTCTCATGTCCTTATTTTTTATACTTTCTAAAATTAATAATTAGATTGAAAAAAATCAGAAGAATTTCCTTTGGAGAGGCTCAAAAGAAAGGTTTTTATTCCCTTTGGTGTCCTAGGAGAAATCTTGTATATTAAAGGCTAATGGGTGTTAGGGTTTATAAGGGTGAAACATATGAACCTCGCTCTCATATAAAACCAAGGTTGGAAACTTTTGACCTGGGACAATCAATGTACTAGAATCATCAGAGCTAATTGTAGAAGGAAAATAAGACGATAGATTCCTAAAATAAAATGGCCCTATTAATGGATAATTTTTCTAGAATGCTCTATAATTTAGTATGTCACTCCTCAAAAAAGGTATATATGGAATATCAAAAATAGAGAGTTAGTTAACTTTTGGTTTGACCCTTGGCTCCTTCCTATCCCCCTATACTCCTTTAATCCTTGGTCTTAATTATGCATTTTTTTTCAAATGCCATTTTGGACATAAAATTAAATATCACTTGGTTATGTATAATGGATTCAAATATTTGAGATTTCTAAACTAGAATGATGTTAATGTTTATCTCAAATATATTTTTTATTTTTTAAAGTCTTACCTTCAACATGTTCATATTCCCATATTTTAAAAGATAGACTCTTAGTTGGTTAGCCAAGAAAAGTGTGATATACTTCATAAAATTAGGATACCTTAAGGATTTAAGTTTCCATAATTTTTGGGCCTATTGGTAGGATCTATGGATCAAGAATCTCACTCCTAAATTCAACATCTTCTTTTGGCTTACTACTAAAAACAAGTTATGAATTATTGACAGTCCTTCTAAAACAGGAATAATGATTCCTAAAAGATGTGTTATCTATAAAAATGATGTTGAGTTTAATAATCATCTACTCTCATCCTTCTCCTTCACTTACACAGTGTTAGACACTCTTCTCTAGTACTTCAAGATCAGGTGGGAAAATCCCAACTCCTTACTTGAGTTGATTCAACAATGAAAACCTCCCTGGAAGTCTCCATCCATGGTATTTATATGGAAGTTATATCTACCTAATTTATTCTATTTTTTTTGGAATATGAGTAATTTATGTATTTTTTATTATATTATACCCAATTTGAAGTTATCGATTAATTAGCTGATTTTTTCCATTGTTGAGAATTGGTGGTATTTTACCCCTAAAGAAAAAGTTCATATATTCCAAGATGATTCAACTATTATGGGAAACTATAAAAACAATACCCTAAGTAAGGAAGTTAGAAAACTAGATAGGAGTAGTATTAAGTGGAGGAATCCCCCACCAAACTAGAAGAAACTAAAATTTTATGGTGCCTCCAAATGTAACCTTGATTTAGATAGGGGATGAGGTGTAATTATAGAAACTCATGGTAAGTTCATTGAAATTTATGTTAGATCCATAGGTCAAAACATGTCATATGGTGTAAGATAAGGTAATTTTTTGGGGGATTTAGTTGATGACCTCATTAAACATTAAGAGACTTATTGTGAAGGATAATTCACTCAATATCCTCAATTGCCCCACTAGAAAAATCAATCCCTCTTGGACCATTATTCAACTAATTGAGCATGATAGAAGCCATTTCCCTTGATTTAAATAGGTCATATTCTCTCATACCTATAGAAAAACAAATGAATTAGTAGATGATTTTGTTAACTTGGGTGTCAATATTCATGATTTATCTCAATGGGAAGATTTATAGATAACTCCACCCCACATACTCACAATCATTAATAATTATAATGTTATAAAATTTACTTAAGTTGGGATTTAATTCTATCATGAGTTTTCATGACATCATCATAAGAGTTAGAAATACGTCTTCTAATAAATTTATTCACATTATTAGGGAGCATGGTAATTTGGTGAGACAACATGGTAATTATAATGATAATAATATTTGAATATAATATTTCCAATCTCTAAGTGTCAAAAAAGGTGGTATATTTACTTAGATCAGGAGGTATACAGAAACAAATGCATAGTTGTTGTTTACTCTCTCTCATCCTTCCTTGTTCATTAAGAAATAAGTTTTTTACCATCAATCAAGAATGGGTGGAAATATACACCACAAGGAGCCTATTTATTATGATGATGTTATGAAGGAATTAAATTTTTGGATATTATTTAGGAAGGGTGGTCTCACTTCCTTCATGTAGAGAATTATAGGGTGGGACTCCACTATCTCAAAATATTTTGCTAGCAATTGGAAGGAGGGAAAGGTTAGGATGTGAGGGGTCAAGGTGGACATGATTGAGGAAATAATTTTGGTGGTCTCTAGGAAGTCTTATGATATTCAAAATATATTAAAAAATGAGATCAGGAAATAAGAGTTTCTTATAAAATTCTTTGTTTCTAAAGAGGAAGCCATGTTGGAAGATAAGGGCTTTCCAAGAATGGACATTCTAATGCCTTAGTTGAGAGTCTATATGAGATTAATTAAATAAATCACTTTAGAAGGTAAGTTTGATGTGATCTGATCTCATCCTTTCCTTATCATGAACCAATTCAAAGGGCATAGTATCAACATTCCATTATTTATTCTTAGTTCCCTTGAACTCTTAATCCTCACATTTCAATACAACCTTACAAAGGACATTCTCCATGACAGTTTAATATGTTTGTTTTTTAATCAATAATTATCCTTGTGGGATATTTAGATTAATTAAACCATTATTAGAGATGGTTCTATATATATGGATGATAGTAAGGAGTTTGAAGAGATTGAGATAGAAAATGGTTATTTTAGTATGGTCAAGGGTGACTCGATCAATAAATATGAGTCCCCACAGAATGATCCATTGGGGAAAAAACATATTTTTTAGGAGAATGTTTGAATTAATTATCTGACATTTGAAATCATGGACCCTAAATATAATACTTGTATGATGTTGGAAAAATCCAAGGATGTCAAACTAGAGTTAATTGTGCTAAATAAATAGTTTATTATGTTCAAGATGAACAAACCTAAGACTTCCAATGTAATTTTTCCTAAGTTTTCCCCTCTCAAAACTAAAGTAGAAACAAACCTACATCTACTATCAGTAAGTTCATAATTAAGATGAGTGATGGTAAAGACTTGCAGGGTAAGCCCCATGCTAATAGAAAGATTACAGCTTCAATATCTAAAAGGCCTCCCCCACAAAATTTGTATTATGAGGTTCCAAATAAAGGTCAAAATAAAATAAATCAGAGGAAACTTTATTATACTAAAATAAAAGTGAAGGTAAAAAAGGTCACTCCCAAGAAGAACCCCAAGGCATCACTTATCTTTTTTATTATTCAGCCTCCTATGAATCTTTAACTTAATCTTATATTGGTAGAGTATAATTCCTTTGCTATTGATTATCTTTATTCTTGTCTATGGTAGTTGTCTTGTATAAAATGATGGCTCCATGAACCTACTTCATTTTTATTTTATTTATTTTTTCAATTTTGTTTGGGTTACAAGATCCCTATAAATAGGTAAAAAATAAAATGAACAAAAAATTATTCATTTAATTAATCTATGTGATTGATTAATATAAATTTATTTTATGTTCGAATGCAAGAATTTTAATAAGATATTATGAATATTTTTGAGAAATAAATATTGGACATCCTTAATGATAAGTTTTCTTTCTTCATTCTTCTTGAAAACATATGGGAAAAATAGGTTCTAGTTTTTTATTTCTACATAAATATTGGGTTGGCTTGCAACCCTAATAAATATAGTGACTTATATTTAAATCCAAATTAATTAGATAAATTTATAATAGGTTTAATTAGAATAATAAGGGGTATCTTTATATAATAACTGGATTTACTTAGACAAATTTATGAGTGGACTTTTTTGGATGAATGAAATTATTGATCCTAGTGTTAAAGAAGAAAGGTTAGCTACCTATTACAAAAGAATGAAGCAACCAATGTATTAGGGGTGAAAATTATAAAATATTTGAATTCACATGTTCCTAAATAAGTATCTATTTTTTTTTGATGCATCAAATGTGATAGAAAAAATTTCATGCCTTAAACTCACTTTGTTCAACTCTTGATTTTTAAAATGCAAAGAGAAAGAGAAAAAGAAAACAAATATGTTATGGGATCTATAAAAAAATAGAATATAATATGAAAATATTAAATTATTCCATTGATTTCCTTGAATTTTATGTAACATTAGTTACTAAAAAATTTCAACCATGGGAGGAAGATACATATAAGTTCACATGTTAGTATGATTGTCCTTCTATATTGGTTGGAACATTGGGAGAACTAGGACACTATTTTTCTCTTATTCTAGAGATGGTTATTATAAATTTTTTCAACATTTATATAGATTTAACACAAAGTGATATTATATGTCTACTCCCCTATATTGGGTCTAGTGAAATTAATTATGTGTGGATATTGATTTTTATACTAGTCAAAGCTTACTTGTTTCATAATTTTATATGCATCTACATAAAAATAATAAATAAACTAATGAAATCATTTTTGAATGATGTTATAGGATTTTGAATAAGTAAGGTGAATTTGAGAGACTATCATTATTTTTTAGCATTTATGGTGTCTATGATTCAAAAGATGGTGGTGATGAAGAAGTGAGAATAGAAATTGACTAGTCACACAAAAATCCTTTAGACATTATGAAGCCAATTGATATTGGTATTATATTATCATAACATCCTTTTAATTATGAGAAATCTATCAATTTTTAGGATCACATGTTACTAAGATGCAATATAGACTCATTCCCTATTTTAGCACTCATGAAATACCCATGAGATTGGGCATTCCTTAAAAATGGGAAGGTGAAGACAAATATGGAATTTCATCCTCCATTTAAGGATTTAGTTGGGATCATCCCAACACACATATATAGGTATTGGACTTCTTAAATGGATTTAGTCTCCAAGAGATGCACTATCACCACAAAAATTTCAATCCAATGTCTTACATATAGGTCAAAGATTGTTATGAGAACTTGAGTATTGGGATTATTATTTATAAACACAAGGGGAAAGGTTATTTTAACTCCATAAAACAAACACCAAAGAGAGGGAAGGGTAAGTCATAAAGGGGAGCCTCCAGGTATAAAATGAACTCAATGCACTAGTCATTGAACTAAGTGACATGCCACAGTTATACCATTTTAGACCAAGTTTCACTAAATTACTACCTCAAAGAACATACAATGTGAAGAGTCTAAGGGAACTATGAGTATGCATTCAATGTGATTTCTCACTAATGATTATTAAAGGGTTTTATTGTTGAAAACATGTAAACACCAATGAGAATTTGTAGATTTATACATAAACCATCATCACTACAAAAGGGGAAATGAAAAAACTCACACAATGATTATAATATCTAATCACATAATAACCATGTCATACATAAAGGATCAAAGTGTTAATTTAATTAACCTATCATCGATGATCATTCAAAAAAGAAAATGAAATAAAATTGGAATGCATGACAAACCCTCTTGCATAAAAATAGAGATTATATTCATTAAAAGAGTAAATGCTATTACAATAATTTATTTGGGCTAATTTTTATATTCTAGAGCAATGAAGGAAAAGTAGGTGAAACCCTAGCTATAATCCATTATCACTTTTGAGTAATTTTGGTCTACCCTATAATACAATAGGCTCTTCCTTATATAGATAAAGATGGGACTCACCTCTAATAGCATGAGAATACCATGTTGGGCCTTGATGACCACTCATTATAATTATAACCATATTTCAAAATTTAAATAAAATAATCCTATAAACCCATAAAAAACCTATGGATAACCATTAGTAGATATAAGGAGGTGGATAAAAAGGATCAACTCCAAAATTACTTGGACTAGGCATTCTTAGATTTCAATGTGGATGCCATAAGGTCAAATTCCTTATCCATCTTGACCCAGTTCATTGGGGGATCCTTGAAGATTACCTTGAGCTAAGATACCAATATCTAGGAGATTTGGAAGGGTGATTCCATTGATGCTTTAACTTTGGAGACCTAGTTGATGCTCCTTGTGGACTGGTTTGATAGATATATCACTAGTTGGGCCCCTTCCTAGTTTTCCTTGGCCATTTTCTCCCTCATAACCTGATCAAATTGACCTAGGTGGACCATAAATTTCCCTTGTTTGAGTAGGGTGTGATCCAAATGGAATAACATAGAGATATTGACCTCTTTGAAGTAGGTTAATATCTATTTATTGAAGTCTTCCAGGGGTCCTAATGTAGTGCATGCCATGGCCAACAACTCCTTGATTACAACTCTCATGTTCCTCATGTATGTTTGGTACAACCCAAGATATGAGGTCATCATAAGTTTAATCTCAAAGAACATTCCCTTCTTGAATAGCACCTAAAGCTTCTAGCATATCCCATCAATCTCTATAATCCTCTTCATGTAGGGCTGAGTGCACTAGATAAGCATGTTGGTCTCAGCCAAATCCTTAAATACTTTTTTAAGGATTGAGAATATTAGTAGGAGGGAATTCTTGACCTGCCCAAATAGCCTGACTAGAAACTATCTCTTCACTTAGGATTATAGATTTTCAACTTCAAACTACATGTCCTCAAAGATCTTCTCAAATGTATCATGGGTAACCCATAAAACTAACAGTAGGTCCTAGGTCATCCTCTACTCCCAAAAGGAAGTCCTCACCTTGGTAAGGGAGAATAGACCTTGATGGGTCTACCACAACATCAAGTTCCCCTCTTAGATTTAATTTTATATGGGAATTCTCTTCATATTATCAAAGTCCCATTCAAAACTTGATTTCATGTCTAGGTCACCCTAGATAGTTATTTTTAGTGTTTGTGCTCTCAGGACCATTCCTTGATTTTTAAGGAGTGCATGAGGGGTGTTTAAAATGGTAGTGAAGGGAAGAGGATGAGGTGGAGGGAATATGGATGAAGTGGAAGGAGTGAATGAGGAAATAAATGGAGGTAGAGGGGTAGTGGGAGAGAGGAGGGAGAATGAAATTGGAGGCCCATTAGTAACGTTTGAACCCACCATTGTTCATGAGTTAGGTTCAACTGAGGTAGAATTACCCACATGAATGGGTCATTAAAAAACAAGGAAGAGATATTTTGGTTGAAGTTGAGTCCCATGGAACCCTAGGTGATGGATAGATGGGGCCAAGGATATAACAACCAAGATTACTCTAATTGGTCTAGAGGTGATATTGAGACTTTTAGGGGATGTTTAATTAGATCATAAGGCCTTTGAGCTAGAGCTAGTGTGTGGGTTACCTTATGTTTCTTCTTTAACCTCTTTCTTGGGTTGGTTTCTGATGTTGTAGTGGGTGGTTTGAGGAGGAGGTGATGGAGGACTTGTAGCTACTAAAGTAGGTACCATACTGACTAGACTAGGCACCAAGATCATCCCTACTTCAAGTGGTATTCTCTTGAAAGCTTTGTTAACATTTGTTGCTAAAGGAATATTCATGGGGAGCACTTGAAGGACTCTAGTTTGTGAGATAGAAGGAGTAGAAGGGAATGATGAAATAAGGATGTTCATAATGAAAGATGCCAAAGGTACTTGGGTGAAATATGGAGGGGAAGAAATGAGAAATATAGAAAGCAAAAATTATAAAATTTGTTGGGGTGGAGAAGAAATAGTGGGTGCCAAATGTTAAAAGAGGTTCCTGATGTAATAGAACATGCTAAGGATGAGGATATCTATGTTTTGTTATACTATGTAGGATGGTAAAAAGAATTTATAATTAATAAAATCATGATAGAGATGAGTTATATTGTGATTGATAGGATCTAAGATTAATCCAAAGATTTATTAAGTTTTGCAAAACATTCATATTACATTAGATAAGATTAAACCAAACATTAAACATGATAATGCAAACAAGATATAACATAAGAAATAATATAGGTAACCATAACCAAAAAGTCTATATTAATCTCAATAAAGGTTCATTGGCACCAAAGAGAGGAGACTAATCATATTCTTCTTGTACATTGGCACCAAAGAGAGGAGACTATTCATCTTCTATCTCTTTACAACTCATGGAGGATAGTATAAAATACATTTAACTAACAATTTCATACATAACACATGAATATTTGAAGAATATAATATACATATTTATTTATCCATTTTTATTCTCACAACAATTTTCTAGACTTAAAATGTTCTCTCATCCCAAGATAATATTACAGGTTCATCTGACTATGCACTGAATGCAAAAGCTGAAAATTTTGGTAGACTAGTAAGATTCACAGTAATTATTCAAGGCACGATTTTTGGTTTTCATCTTTTTCACACTACTTAGCTTGTCTTTCAGGTTTTAAACTAAGTAGCATACTAACCTACCACCCTTTCAAGTTTTTAGTAAGCTAACATAACCAGGTGGTCACCCGTTATGGTTTTTCAACCATCATGGCCTTGCTTATCTCACAAATCATCCCTAATATAAAAACATTCTCAAAAAATTACAAAAAATTTCAAAAAAATTCACACTGCATATTACTCAACTAGAAGGATGTGGAATTACCAAGGAATAAGGCTAGCCAGTAGGATTCTTGACCCTAAACTAAGCAATCATGCACTATATAAGTTATTTTTGGAGCTTTGATGGTGGATTGTAAATAGGAACTTTGAGGATTAGTAACACCTCATTGTATAATGGAGCTAGGTAAGTTTTGAAGGAATTTCAAACAAGCATCACTTCCTAGACCATGTGAATTAGGATGCATGTTGGTGCATAACATTTAATGAGTTCCTTCAGGTTTGAGTCCTCATTGGTACTCATTTGTACCTTTGTATTGCTGACCTTTAGTTTATTTTTTGCACTTAGATGCTCCAACGTTTTTGCATGTCATTATGACTAAAGACCTACAAATGTGTTGCATCCTAAGTCTTTCTACTATTTGAGGAGTTAATAGTGTACATTATCCCTAGAATTGAAAGATTATTGGATATCCAGGTTAGTTTCATCAACTAGGGTAGTGTGGCTATGAATGGTTGTGTTGGCCATGGTAACTATGGTGAAGTATGCACTAGAGTTGGCAATGGAATTATCAAGTTGATTCCTCCAATATAGAGACTACATGTGATCTGATGGACTTGGAGGGTTGTGATTTAATTATTCCTTGATACTCCCCTAACAAATTCATCAAAGCAATGACATCAATCTTCAAATTATGACCCAATATTCTAAGTAGGTGAAGTTATTTTGCTACGCACCAATCTTTTGTAAGCTATGAGACCAAGATCTTAAGCCCACTATAGTCTAACATCACTTGGTCCCTAACTAATCAAGAGGTCAAATTTAGGCAAGTATATTTAATCATATTTTCCACTTCATTTAGATGACCCTTGAGCTCTACATTCTCTTTCCTTGTTTGATCCTACTCTTTCTCTAGGGAGATGGCCTTTTGTGTTATGGACTCTTGAAAAGCTACAACACCTTTAAAATACTTCTTCAAAGTCAACTAAGAGACATCAAGTGAATCTTCCTACTTCACTATGAGCATGGCCAATGTGCTTGCTAAATCTATAAGGTTAAGACATGGCATAGTGGCAAGAGGGAATGAAAAAGTAGTGTACTGAGAAGTGACTGAGGGAATGTCAAAAAGCTAAACACCTCCTAATGGAAGCTATGGCATCTAGGATCCTACCTAAATTATGGGTGGAACTTTCTATTGTGTTGTGGCCTTTAATTTTATCTTAGCTTGCTACACATCATCTTTATCCATCTTTTGTTTGACTTGTTCCTCCTTTTTCTTCCTCCTATCTTCTTCTTCCCTCTTCTTTTTCTCCTCTTATTCTTATTGCTTCTTCTTCTTCTTTTCTTCTTCCTCTCTTTTCTTATCCTCTTCCTCTTCTTTCTTATTTTTCTCTTCTTTTTCCTCTTTCTTTTTCTTCTTTCTCTCATCTTCTCCTTTTTTTCAATTTTTCTCTTATGGTTCCTCTTTCTTCTTTCTCTCATCTTCTTCTTTTTTATTTTTATCTTGTTATTCTTATTCTTTCTTCATATATTCTTCTTCTTTTATTTTTATTCTTCTCTTATTTACATGAAGTTTTGGCATGTGCCTAAGCTTGTACTCATGCCTACATTTGTTGTTACTGTAGGGCTTCATTGTGTTCCTCCTTTCTGGTAGCTTCTTCTACCTATTGTTATGCCTAGTCTACTACATATTATTTTTGTTTTTATACTTCTTTTTCATTCTTCTCTTTCTCCTCTTACACTTTGTATGCTATGGTAGCTACTTCTTGGGCCTACCTATCCATCTCCTAGGCCTTATGTATGTCTGTCTCTACATCCTTGGCCTTCTATAATGCCTCAACTTCTTTAGCTTGTTGAGGTTCATGTTTTTGTTGTGTTTCTTATTTATTTCTCTTCTTTTCTTCCTTCATGAGCTAGTGTTTGGATTGATGAATGGCTTCCCACATGGTGGCCTATTCTTCCTCCATTATTGGTTACTCTTGTGCAATTTCCTCAACCTCTTATGTTTGTAGTGATGGTGGGGAATCTTATATTCACACCTCTAAACTTGGAACATGTTACTTATTTCTGCTGATTATGACTAGTTTGCATCATGATGGTGGTGGAAAATATTTAGGAGCAAGTTATGCTTCCTATGTAGTAGTTGGTCAACCAAATGTGTATTACTCAAAAGTAGGGGAGAATCTTGTCTCTCATTGTATTCTAGGCCTACACACAAGTTGTTCTAGTGGATTCTTAAATAGGGGTGCAAAGATGATGTTAGGTATAAATGTTAAAGTAGTAAAAAGATAGAAGAAGTCCATTATACATTGGAGCTACACAGATTCTTCCCATACTATGTTCATAATGATGGAAGGTAGGCAAGCAAGGATTTTTACCCACAACTCAGGTCGAACTTGCTTCTAGATTTGTACAATGCACACTACCTTCTATATAAAGAACTCTTTATCCTCCTCCTCATATTAGTCTCCAACCATGTCTTCCAGCATGACTTGGTAGACTTCTTACACATCTATACCCATCTCCATGAGCTCATAGGAGATGGCTATCTTCAACACCTTCAAGTCATCCATCCAGATCATAGTGTTGCATGTTTTTTGCTTCGGGAGAGGGTACATTGAATGAGTATTTGATTTACCCTTCCCTTTATACTAATATGCATTTCCATGCTAGATCTAGTTGTTCTATAGTAAGAATGCCTACACCTAATGGTATAGACTACAAGGGAGTCACATGACTAGATGCATGCTCTTTTTATTGGATCACTTTGACCTACACCATATCCATCATGATGAAGAATGGATTGGATTAAATGGTGAGCATGGTAGCTCATTAATTATGATAAATATTCCTTTGGGTAGCAGAGTGACTATGGCATGTTGACCTAAGTACTATATGACATTGAGTGGCACTCTAGGGTGTATGGAAATGAGGTAAAATAACTACTCCCACCAAGCTTTGAACTTCCCCTCATATGCAAGGGATCCACAATATTGTATCCATATTATGTTTTAGAATTACTAAGTCTATCAGTAATATGTATCTAGGTGCACTTCTCCTTCTAGTGATTTCTACTATGTGAAGCAAAGAAAGAGGATCAAACACTAATATTGAAAGGTATACCTAGGAGTGGTATGATACTTCTCAACATTTGTGAGAAAATTTTGGATGAAGTACTTTGGCTATTTGAACTCTTCATTATAGTGGATCATCTTATGGGCAATGTCCACAACTCCCTTGGGCATTTTATCGATAGACTTGGTTATCTACCAAAATCTTATGGTAATGCACTGAATAATAATGTGCATAGGTTCATATAAATTTTCATCAATAGGGATCCCTCGATTACTCCATGCATATGAGTCCCAAACTTCTTACAACATGGGAGGTGTTTTGGTCTTGTAGGGTAGTTAGGAATGTCCATGAATAGGCATGCCCAGAGCTAGAACCATGGCTAGTATCATCTAGGCCCAAGTAGATTATGCCATCATTGTATCACCCAAGTAATACTTGAATTATCTCTCCTAGATTACCAAATTTTAGCATCCACAATAGGCAATCAACGTCTATGTTATGGAATCAGTGTGGAGTTGTGAGGGTAAGTGGTTATAAGGCATCAATACGATCAAGCTAGAAGAGGTTTTGTTCAGCTTCTCAAAGGTTTTAAAATGGATTTTGATCACTTTAATTGGTTTGACAAAGTGCCATGTCGACACCCATGGCTTCCTTTTATGATTTAGATGGGGTTGGATTAGCTACATGATATCCATGGCTATATGAGAGGAAATTTGAATGCTCTATATTATCTATGCAATGAAAATGGTTTAAATCTTGATCACTATGGCTCATGAAAATATTCTAAGGATGAAATTCAAACTTGGTGTTTGAACATAGATTAAATAGATTTGGTGCCTCTTGGCTTCTATACCCAAGCCATGCTTAGCTATCTAGTTGTCTTGAATTCAATAGTATATGTGGTAAATCTACATCTAATCTAGCCATTAAAATAGTTAGTCATTATCACATGTGTGGAGTTACATCGTTATACTATTTGGTGTCCTATGAAGGGTATGAGTAGCTGATGTTGACTAGTCACTACTTTGTTGAAGATCATGTCAATAGACCCTTAGTTCTTACATTTAATTCTACTAGATGATTATTATTTGATGAATATATTACTAATGGGATGTTTAATCATCTTTCTTAAACTTAATATTTTTTAGTCACTCCTCTTCAAATTTTCTAATAGTACACATAGATCTTTATGTATACGTCTAACATATGTAATGCTTGGTATTTTTACTTTCTAAATGTTTTTAAGAGATCATCTATAAAACACACACACACACACACACACACAAACACACACACACACACACACACACACACACACACACACACACACACACACACACACACACACACACACACACACACACACACACACACACACACACACACACACACACACACACACACACACACACACACACACACACACACACACACACACACACACACACACACACACACACACACACACACACACAAAACTTACAAAATAAAGAAATCCTATTCTACATGGTGCTACTCAACACCCACTCAACTTTTAGAATGAGATCAATAGACTATAGCTAGCAAGATTAAGACTACAACCATTTACTTGCCTTAGTAACATGGTTCCCTGAAGATCCTTTAAAACCATGATACTTTGCTATGTTAGGTCATGTATAATGTAGGGCCCTTTCCATCTTATTTTTAGTTTACCTAGGAATGCTCTGAAATGATTGTCATACAATAAAATGGATTGATCTTTATGAAATTATTTTTGGCATAACTTCTTATCATGCAATGATTTCTATCTTTTCTTGTGCACTTCCTACATATATATTAATCTACATCTAAATTCATCCATTTGATTTAGTTCTAGGATCTAATTAATAAGATACTCCTGATATCCAAGTTGCATGACCATGGTAATGAATAGGTTGTGTACTAGATACATCAACATGATTGCTTCCAAAACATACACTAACTAGAATGGTGTAAATCATGTACCTATTTTGTGATGTGTGTAATATTCCCATAAGATCATTGGAATGTGATATTCCTAGTCCTCTCGCTTGACATCACAAATTTTTATAAGCATTTTCCCTAGTAACTTATTGGAGGCTTCAGCTTGGCCATTAGCCTATAGATGATAGGTAGTGCTTTTATAATGGGAGATCATAAAACCTTGAGTCAAGGCCTTGATGGTATTATTTATAAAGTGCATTCCTTTATTTTTGACTAAATTCATAGGGCATATAAATGTGGTAATGATATTTTCATATAATAACTTTGATGTGTCCTTCACACCATAACCAGGTATGGCAATAGCTTCAACCCACTAGTTAAATAATTTCTCATAGTAATGATGTATCTAGCTTTTCTACACTTTCTTAGTGGATTGATTGGTCTAACAAAATTAGTTCCCCATTATTTAAAAAGTTGCTTTGCTAACAAGGGCTCTAATGTCATCTCATATTTTTGAGGAAGTTTACCCATGCATTGGTAAACATCGTAGTGTTGCACAACTTTGTGTGTATATTGTAATAAATTTGACCACTACAATCCACTTTGTTAAATTTTTCTAGTTGTAGCCTCTCCTGTGAAATGTCCTCCTATGACTCCATGATGAACTTATTCCAAGATTTGAGGTCATTCATAGTCAAGCACAACCCTGTAAAAGACTTCATCTTTTCCCAAGTGATATGTCAGTACATTAATGATGGTTTGTGGTAGTGCTCTAGTCACAAACTAATTTTTATCCTACTCTTAAAAGTAAATAGGGAAGATTCCTTGCTTGAGGAAGTTTGTGATGGATTCAAAGTTTTTAATAATTATAGAGACATGAAAAACATAGGCATCAAGAGAGTATTCTTATAATTCTTTTGGCTCTTCCCCATTTGGGATGTGGATGAGGTAGTCTAGTCCTACATTCTCCCTTCTTGTCTTGACATTTATGTGGAATTGAAACTCCTAAAATAATATCGATCATCAAGAGATACATCCTCCAAACATTGATTTGTTGACTAGATATCGTAGGGATTGACAATCAATGAACACTTCAAATGGTGTTGTAAATAGATAATGCCAGAATTTATTAAGTGCAAACATGGTGGCTAATGTTTCTCTCTTAGTTTTTGTATAGTTTTTCTCTATGTTAGAAAGTTTCTAGCTTTAAAAGTTGGTAAGATGGTTAAGTACACCATCTCTAATTTCCATAAGTAAAACACTAATTGTGATGCTCAAAGCATCTACATGTATGTGGAAAGGCTTGTTCCAATCTAGAAAAACTAGTATTGGTACAATAACCAATTATTATTTCAACTCAATGAAAGTTGCTTGACATTCTAGGGTATAGATAGATTTTACATTTTTGTATAGTACAGTTTCTAGTGGAGATGAAATAAATGTGTAGCCTTTGATAAATTATGGTAGTAACTTGTATGTCTAAGAAAAGAGCACACTTTAGTGGAGGTAACATGTGGAGGCATACTTAGTATTTATTTGATTTTTTCATAATCTACCATAATACCTTCATTACATACTACATGTCTAAGTAATACTCTAAATAGTGAACAAACTAAACATTTCTTCAGATTCAAAGTGATGTACAAATCTTAGAATCATTCAAAAATTAAACATAGATTGGACAAATGCTCTTTGAATAGGGAGAAGACTTCCCAATCATCAAGGTAAACTTATAGGAAATCATGAATGAAATCCTTAATTTTTGTAACCACTACGTGAGAGAACACTACATGTGCATTCTTAAGGACAAAATACATCACCTTGTATACAAAAAAACCCCACTCTATTTCAATTTGTTTTTGTATAATCTTCTTCTAAAATCAGGATTTGATCATATCCACTTAAAATATCTTTGAAAGAATATACTTTATGTCCTACGACAAGCTCCAAAACATTATCTATGAATGGTATTGGAAATGGCTCATTTATGAAGGCATAATTCTAAATGTGGTAGTCTTCACATACTTGAATTTCTCTTATTTTCTTGGTTTTAACTACCATGGGGCTTACTTAGTTATCTTTTTCTACTGGATAGAGTATCCCTGTATTTTATCTTGCATTATTGATCGTCCATGTGCACTCCTTTAGTTAAATGTGCATCTCACCAATAAATGGGTAGACTCCTTGAAATTATAATAATTTGGTGGGAAATACATCATGTTTATCCCTCATAAGTTATATAGCTTCCAAAATTTTAGTTCCCATCCAATAATCACCTATTCTTACCAGTTTTGTAACATCTTTGGTTCCAATGTTAGTGACAGGCTTGTTGATAGACTATTGATAAACATTATGTTTTTCATCACCCATAAATTTTTGAATACTCTTTCTCACTTCCTATTTAGGCATTCATATTCTATGCAACTTATCTTCCTCAGTCAATCCTACGCTAGTATCCTTGAGTAGTTCTAAAAGTCTCTCAGGCTCAAAAAAATCATTCAAATCTAAGTCATCATCAGAGTCTGAATCTTCGTTGTCATGTGCCTCATCTTATATGTGGTGAAATAGTTTTTTCAAATATTTTTTTTCACTATTATTAAATTTTTACCTTTGTAATGTCTCATTAAGATTAGAGGCTACATTTTTCTACATAGTAGATTTTATTGTAGTGCTCAAGTCTTTTGTGCACCCATAGCATAAAAATACTTGATTTTATGTAGTGCATTATGGACCAATATATTTTCATATTTAAAAAAAAATGTTTATATAAAATCACTATGTACTTATTACTACTTTTTAGTCTCCCTTTTCAATTCTTGGTGCACATACCGTGTTGTTGGTAGTGGAGCAAGTGTATAGTGGAATATGTGAACCCAATTTTTTGGTATGACACATTCCTCATTCCAGACATCAACACACTTATGTACATGATTTTTGTGGAACTAACCTTCTTGAAATAATGTCCAATTATTGAGAATGAATTACATCATTTAGAATCAGATGATCATAAACTCATACACATCATCCCATTCAAGTTAGTTGTTATGATGAGATACCCACCATGTTATAGCAACTCCATTTACAACATAATTTAAAGCACTAACTCATTCATTGATGGTTGTAACATGGAATTACAAGAATAAAATGAAATAATTGATATCCACCATTGCATAACACATAGATAATTATCAATCATGCATAAAGACCATTCACATCGATTAGAGTTCATCATCACTTCAATCCCAGTTAAGGAAGTGGGAATCTAAGTCATCACTGATAGATGAAGTTATTTCCCATGGTAAAGTGCCTTCCATTATTGACTCAATGTCTTCTTTCATGTGATCATTAGATTGATATAGGAAATCAACTTTTGACTGAGCTAGAGATTTTGTAGACATAGGGGAACAATCTTTAGTGACAAACTGATCTACAACTGACTATATAGTTACTATTTTATGCCTCCACTATTTTGATTTCTTGAGTTTATGAGTGAGTAGTGATTATACCTATCGTTTGGTATGCTAGTACAAGAAGTTACATTTAGCTACATATAGATCTTTTAGATTATCCTTAGTATTGACATTTAGTTTCATAACATAGGGAGAGTTTGGTTCAGTTGGAATTATGTAAGGCTTGTGAACTCTATTAAGAGGAATGACAACTAACTTTAACACCTTGATATGTCTTGATTTGGATGTGCACTATACTGATAGTCATTTGTCCATCATACACCCATTTTTTTCTATTAGAATAGGGTAGTGCATTATTGTAGTCTTCATGTTTATGACCTCAAAGTCACCTCATAGAGATAATTCTATGACTTTGATATTGACATCCTCTAATCTACCTCAAATTTTTCATAATTAGTTAAGCTCAAAGTTATTGGGTTGTAGCTAAGAGTTGGTCATATAATAATTTACCATGTAGATCAAGGAATCATATTAACTATGATACTAAAATCAAAGACAAGATTCAAGATCTCATAACCAACAACATCAATATAAATCTATGCATCAACATCTCATGGTTTCTTCATCTTGACATACCAAACTACTTTTCCTATCTTTTATTGACCATGCTATGTATATTCTAAAAGATTATGCATTAGATTCATGATGTTCTATGATATATCTTCATTATGTAGATTACTTAAAAGTATGAGGAGATCTGTGAGTGAAGTGACAACTCTATCTTATCATATAATGTGTATAATTTGGCCATATATTTTTTCATTGATTGCTACAACATCACCAATAATAGTTTCTTGATGTTGAATGTTCTTCAACAACTATGCAACTTCATGTATGAGATTTTTTTTGTAGCTGGATTTAGATATTCATCTTGTTTAACTTTTTGGATATCCTAATCCTAAGGCATATCTAATGGAGGCAACCCTTTTTATACACGTTTTTTTCATGTCATAGCATTCATAAATTCATTTTATTTAGGATCTACACTTACCATATTTACATTTAGAATGGTTTTGTCCTATCTCTACTTCTCTAGAATAAGATAATATTTTATGTCATGTTGATCAAAGACTCTACAGTATGCACAATATGACTATCTTTATGGTTTCATCAGATAATATATTGGACATGATTGTATTCCCCATATAGATAGCATTGAAAAAGAGACATTTGGTAGTTATTGCCTCTACCACCTTGGTATCCTCCTATGTAACCACCTTGACTTCCTCCTTTATTAAACTAATATCCCCATTGATACCCTCATTTTTCCTACCCAAAATTCTAATGCCGGTACTATTGATTGTTATCTCTCATGTTAAATTAATATTGCATAGCTGGAGGGGTTCAATTCATTTGTTTTTATTATGTTATGGGTGACCTCTAAGGTGTTGCATATTGATACTAAGTAGATGGAGGTATCCAACTTGGTGAGGAAGGAATCTATCCAGCTAGACCATGAGGTTAACATTGTGGTGAACTCAAAATCCATTGTGGACCTATTTAGGTTGCATAACTCTTATCAGCTTCTAGTCTTGTGGTTGCCTACTTTATTGAGGAGATTTCATGTTCTACAATGGTAAATATATATATTTTAGATGCCCTCTTTAATCTCCTACAAATATTTATAGTTATTCTCATCATGGTTATTCAACTTCTAGAAATTACAATATAGATTTTTTATATATTACTATAGAAGATGGTATTGTGTTGTGGCATGCCCTACTACCTGGCATAAGTCATAGATTTTTGTCTTGACTATAGGATAATCATTTTGGTGGTGTCCTTTTTTACACTCTTTGCACCATATATTCAATTTAAGCTAATCCACCTCATGGTATTGCTCCATTAGTTTCATGAAAGCTTATAGTGTGTTTTCAATTTTAGAATTATCAATAGGAGCTTATCCATAATCTTCAATCTATTATATGCGTAGTGTAGCAGCTTTAACATCTATTTTTATCTCATATTGAGTTTGCATAGTAGAAAAACAAATATTATTTTCTAGTTATTCAATGAACCATATTTATTTGTCTTTATCTATCAAATCAAATTCTACCTTATTCATTACATCAAAAAATATGTGATCATATTTGTAGACTGACTCTCCAAATTTTTGCCTTGTGTCTTTTAGGTCCTATATTGTCTAGTTAGTGTATTTCCTAATCTTAAATTCTATGATGAACCAATATTGAATGTCTTATAAAATTACTTTTTGAATATCTCTTTTGTATATGAACTCCAGTTCCCTCCCAAATAGATCCCCTACTAATTCACACTTTTGTAATTTTTCATCAATGACACCCTTAACTTACCATTTCATTTTGCAAGTTTGTAGGTACTGTTCAAGGTCCAAGGAACCATCATAGATGGCTAAGTTTAAGAATCCTCTTGAATGATTAAACATATTAACTAGTATGAATGGAGTCTTTTACATAGATAATATTGGAAGAATCAATGTTTTAAGTGATCTTACTTGTGTACTAAGTTGTTCACCAAAAGAATTATCATGCACACTTTGCTTGTATATGATTTATTCTTATCATTGTTCAACTTCAACTAATAATATGGCCTTCAAAGCCTTATTAATTGATTTTGTGTGTATTTTTATACCCCAATGGTTCACATGTAATGAAAATGTTCTTTCCCAATTTTTTCCCTCCTATTCACCTAGCTAAAAACTTCTACTAGAATATAAAATATTAGATTGTGGAGATGCATACACTTTTGGTGAATAATTATTTCTAGTGACTTCTTCCTTTCATACACTTGAACCTATGATTAACTTGTGACTAAGTTTTGTTTCTCTATATAATTATTCTTCTTATAAAAATACCCTTTCTTGTAATTATGTACTATTTCTATCATCTATTTGTTTTACTCTTAAACTACTCTCATCTTCCTCTTTGCACATCTCATCTTCATCTCATTATTCATCCTCTCATTCTATCTACCAACATCCATCATCATCCTCTTTCTTATATCCTATGCTCATCATCTTAATCATCATATATTTGCACTCATTCATTATCTACTCTATTATTTCTCTTACTTATACTTGTAGCTACTTGGGTATTCTTTTATTTATTTCATCTATTTTGGTGTCATAGTTCCCATTCTAAATCTAGAGTTTTCTTCTAAATCTTCTTTCCTCATGTTTCCAATCTAGATTTATGTTCAATATCTACTTTCTCATCTATCCATAGCTAATCATAATGCACACACATCCCAATACACCTAAAGTGACTACTCTATATTGGTTGGAGTAGGCACCATGGCTTTATCAACAACCAACATCTTTAACATGACAGGTAGTCACTACAAAAAATTTCCTTTGAATCCTTGGACAAAATGATCATATGAATATTTGAATGTTATATACCCCTACATCACAAATTTGATGATGTATCCATCTATGGTAATGATGACCTAATAGTCTATCACTCTCCTCCAATCAATTTTTAATTTCAACAAGTAGTCTATCTTCTCTTCGATCTAATTGGTATTTTCTTTCATTTTTGGATTGACGTAGTATTCTAGTCTTGTCAACCAATTAGTCATCAATTTAGGTAGATTACATTAGAAAATTTCATATATTTCTCTATAGATATGCTCCTGAATGATTACATTTATGGTAAGACCAGCCCTTTTAGATTATTCTTCTATGAAGTGTTATACTTTCTAGTCTAACCATGTTTCAATGTCTCAGTATCCTTGTAACCATATTAGCATAGTTTTCTCCAGAAGGAGTGTTTCCATGATCATCACACCATTATTAGTAGAGGTTCCTAATGTAATAGAACATGATAAGGATGAGGATAGCTAATTTTTGTTATATTACATAAGATGGTATAGATAATTCATAATTAACATAAGCATGACATGGATTAGCTATCATGTGATAGATAGGAACTAAGATTAGTCTATAGCTTTTTAAGGTTTGTAGAGAATTTAGATTACTTTAGATAATATTAAACCAAACATTAAACATGATGATGTAGAAATAAATAACACAATAAATATAATAGGTAACCATAAACAAAAAGTCTATATTGATCTCAACAAAGGTTCTTATTCTTCTTCATACAAACATACATATTTATAGCCTCTATTGTTCCTGACTATTCATATTCTTCTTGTGCATTTTCTCCAAAGAGAGGATAGACTATTCATCTTCTATCTCTTTACAAATCATGGAGGATATGACAAAATACATATATCTAATAATTTCATACATAATGTATGAATACTCAAAGAATATCCCACACAACTTTACTTATTCAATTTTCTTCTCCCAACACAAAAATTGGGAGTTGAAAAGAGGCAAGAGTGAGAGGTGGAATGTAAATGGGAGGATATGAAGGTGTGAGAAGGGGATCTTGGATGGATTATTTTTGTAAGCCTCACTATGTGCTCACACCAAATATGTTATCCACATCAAATCTTAGGGGTCGTGTACCATGGGGCTGAGGTGTTAGTGGTTGAGCAGGCTACACCTAGGTTTCCTAGCATCATGTAATCTAGTCCTAGATGTATCTCAACCTAGATACTAGATATTTTAGATGAGATAGAGGATGATATGAAGTGAGAGGAGCAATAAGAGGAGGTAGAGGTGGAGATAAAGCATGAGGATAAAATTGAGGAGTTGAATAATGAAGAGTAGGTTCTACTAGCAAAAGAAGAGCTAGACTTAGAGATTAAGGAGGATATGATGATTGGATGCCTCGAAGGATCCTCTAGGAGATAGTTAGAGATTTTATATTTGGGTCATTTATAGATTAAGCTAGATTTGGAGGAGGTGTGAATGGGCTTGAATCAACCTTATTTCCCTCCTCCTCCTCCTCCTCCTCCTCCTTCTTCTTCTTTTTCTTCTTATTTTTCATTATGATTTATGATAACACCTCCTGATTGATGGTATAATTTAGATGTTAAAGTTGATGTTCACACAGGTTGATTATTGTACAAAATGAGATTAGATTACCCCTTTAGGGTCCCATTATTAGAGATTACATTTTACAAGGGGTAAAAAGTCCCATCAAGCAACCATATTTTGAATAGATGAATAGGTCTTGTAGATGTGGTCTTACATGGTGATTTAGAGTTTAATGCATGCTTAATGATAATTATACATGCAAAAAATTGAATATTCCTTCCACTAGTTGATACATGATCCCATTTTATTCTAGGTGGTTAGGAACATAATATGGTAGATAGAGGAGGTCCTTGAGGAAACCCATGATCTAGATCATAGGGTCATCTTTGTATAGATAATAGTCCTTGATGGCTATGATATAATCCCAGATTGGCTTTGAGAGCTAGGGAGTTAAATATTAATTAATGTATTGGTATACCACTGGTTATAAGTGTTCATAAATTTCTCAAATGTGATGGTGGAAATGGTGGTCATATAGGTTATAAAAGATCACATTGACCATCGATCCCATGGGAACCCATGTAAGAAAGGATAGAGGCTTGAAAGAGAGAATCTTACTGACCTTGTCTAACAGGTAACTATATACACCCTAAATTGGTCAAGAAACCACAGATATCATGTATTTTCATAGTCCTTTCATAGGAGACCTTGACTAGAGAATATGAGCTTTATTCACATTTATTCATTTAGGGTTAGGTTCTATGATTGAGTCACCTTTTTTTTCCTATTCTTAGTCATCTTGAGCCTTTTAAATAGTCATTCTACCTCAGCTAGGTTAGGTTTTCTATCCTCTTCCCATCCCCTAGCTCTTGGGACTATAAGATAGGATCACTAGGGTTGGACTACACTATCAATGCCACTAGTGTCCATTTGTAGCACTCTTGTCTAAGGTCATTTTGACCTTTAATAGTCAATTTATTTTACTAGTTGGGTTCTAACCCCTTTATAATATTTGTCCCTAAGTTTTCCCATGTTGACTAAATTTAAATAAATCTCTCAAATTTGAAATAATAAATCTCATATATAGGACTACACAAGGAATTTTATATCTAGGACTTACTACTTTGGCACATTAGAGATAATAAAAATCAATCAATAGTATAGCTCAAAATTCTACATTACACATAGACTTGCATGCTTGATCAAGGAAGGGCCTAGGAAAATTTCATCCTTGCATCTATCATGCATATTGATTATGCACATTCCCTAAGGGATAACTACATTAGATCTGAGACCCTATCTTGAGGGTTAATTTAAGGAGTGATAGAAAAATAGGGGTTCTAGATCATGCGATTATTCTTACCCTAACCTAGTTTTTTCCCCTTTTAATTTTGATGATTTTTTATTTACATGTTTGTATATGAATATAGGGTTTGGAGATTGAAATAAACCTATGACAATATTTGGTGACTTTCATCCTCTAAAATTTTATACATAGGCTCACACTGAGTTGGCAAATAAAACCCAAAAAGCTTAGATCTCTAAGACAATAGTGGTAGAGGTAGACTATAGTGTCAGTGCCACTCCTATCAATTTTTGATACTCCTTTCTAATCATAAAATTAAGGATAAATCCAAATTCCAAATAGTGTCCTAGTACTTCATCTTAATTTCCAGCTCCTGAATCATCCACTTCAACCCATTTTTAGATCAGTTTATTTCTCTTCCTCATGTAAATTACTTGATAAAAATTGATATTTTAACCTATTAAAATAGGTTTTTACCCTTATTCCAACCACTTATTATTTAGTAACTAAACACTAGTTTCTCAAAAATAATAAAACATTTTGGTGAACCTGACTTACTTCGAACAAATCTAAAACCCTAGGTACCCTTAGGGTTTTTCCTTCATATTTTATGAAAAAATTTAACTTCAAATTTCTAATTTTTTTATAAATTTTTGTGCATTTATTCTATTCAAAAATATTTTTATAATTTGAATTATTTTCCTAATTTTCAAAAATTCTAAAGCCCTAGATCATAACCGTATATTTTCAAACTAGGTCCTTAAACCCCAATCCTTCATTGAAAATTTTAGAAAAAAATATTTTGGAATTTTGGTAAATTGTTTACTTTGTCAAAAATAATTTCAAATTTTCAATATTAGTAGTTTTCTTATAAAAAAATTTAATTTCAAATCTCTTATTTTTGTATTAATTTTCATGTATTTATTCTATTCAAATTTATTTATAGAATTTAAATTATTGGCATAATTTTCAAAAATTATAAAAGCCTAGCTCAAGACCCTTGGTTTCCAAACTAGGTCCTCAAATCCCAAGTTTTCCTCCCTTACAATTTTTAGAAAAATAGTTTGAAATTTTTGTAAATTGTTTACTTTGCCAAATGTAATTTCAAAATTTCTATGTTAATATTTATTTTTTCATTCATTTTCTTGATAGTACTTTTACACACTCTTTTTGGTGAAATAAGTAAAATGGCCACTAAGTCACTTCTTCCCTCTCATCCCATAGATAAATTTCTAAATTTCTCACATAATTATGACAATGAATGGACAAATTTACAAAATTGCACATTAGCTAAAAATGTGGAAAATGATTTTATTTACAATGAAGATAATTACTATTTTGGTAATGAGGAATATGATGATATATGTGAAATTGATAGTGAATCACAAATAGATGCATCTTCTTCTCTCAAACCTATCATTTTTATACCTTATTATAAAGGAAATAATTTTGATAAATGGGAAAGATACTTATCACCTCATTCTCCTCTACATAATGCACTAAATGAAAAAATTAGTCATGCACCTCCAAATGAACCTGTGGTTGGTGATAATTTTCTTCCATGTGAACCTAATCTCTCTCTCTCTCTCTCTCTCTCTCTCTCTCTCTCTCTCTCTCTCTCTCTCTCTCTCTCTCTCTCTCTCTCTCTCTCTCTCTCTCTCTCTCTCTCTCTCTCTCTCTCTCGTTACTTCAATGTTCATATTACAATAATATAAACACAATAGAATCAAATTATCATTGCATAGTTTAAATGATACATCTCATGTTCCCAATTCTACTGTGTCTAAAGAAGATCTAAATGATAAATGTATTTCTCTTACTTCTCATGAAAATAATGCATGTACTCTATCCATGGATTGTTAGGACCTAGGAACCACAATTGATTACCATGTACAAGCAACTAAACATGTGGAATTTAACTAGAATCACAAGTAACTAGAATTCAAAAATAACATAGAATATGAGAGACAATACCAAGTACTCAAAAGTAATCCAAGTCTGAGTATACACACATACTCTAAGTATGCAACGTACTCCAAGTAGATCTCAGCTGATCTTGTTACCTATTGTGTTGTTGACCTCCCTAATCTTGCACACCTACAAATCAACTTGGTTCTACACACCTAAAAACCTAGATCTCACACACACACACACACACTTGTAGATCAACCGACCTTACTTACCAAATGTAGATCTTCTACCTGATCTTGCACACCTGCAGACCAACCTGATCTTACATACCATGAAGAACCCTTGTCCTCTAAACCAACATACCTATGGATCTTCTACCAGACCTTGCTCTCTCATAGATCTACCTAATCATACACACTTGGCACTATGGCACTATGAGGATCCAAGCTTGCTCTCTCTATCTAGCACCCAGGGAATCCCTACTTTGATCCCTCACACTTTACAATACATCCCATGAGTCTCTTATATAGATCCCATGCAAAAAATAATTAGACATCCAATTACAATAATTAGATCCATAGCTCCAAGACTAAAATTAGCCTTTTACATGTAAAAAACTAGTTTTTAACAAACTATTCGTGAACTAACAGTTTTGGAACCACACAAGTGATTGATGTCAGTCCATGTCTAGCTGGAGATGACCGACATCGGCTGATACTTGACTGATGTCAGTTGCTCTACTCACTAGATATGACTGATGTCAGTTGATCAGACTGATGTTGGTTGCTTTACAACTTAGAAACCTCTCAACAACCTCCTTAATGTCTGCATCAGTGAAGATTTTAGCTCCAAAAACTAACAATCTCCCACTTAGAGATAAATAGCTGCACTATACCTGTACTTGTACACCATCTAATTTGTTTCCTATATTGTATCCCTCTTCAAGCTCAATCTTGAAGACCAACCACCACACATTTTGTGGTGCAACTCCTATCATCCAAGTAACCTACCATATCCGAAGTGCCTGATCCTGCATAGCATGTTGACCTACTGCTAGTCTCTCTCAGATACCTGAGAACCCACTGAACTACTTTCCAGTGCTTCCTTCCTAGATTGACTACAAACCTACTGACAATTCCCACTATTGGGGCAATATCAGGGAGTACACATGTACTCAACCTCATCATGTGATTGGGGACCCTATTTTGTGAACTATCCATCCATAGGTGTGTTGCCTGATTCTATATCCTGCACTACCTTCACACAATCATCCTATGACAACATCAACTTGTGATCTTCCCTGCCTCTAGGATTATTCATGCCAAAGAATTTTGCTGCTCCCAAATCCTTCATGGCACACCACTAAACTAACCTTACCTTTAGCTCAGAAAAACCCTATATGTCTGAACCTACAACAAGCATATCATCCACATACAATAACAAGATAATGTCATGACCATCATCCAACTTGGTAAGACAAACACAATGGTTACACTGACATTGACTAAAGCCCTACTTTGTCATACACCTGTCAAACCTGTACCACTATCCTGCAGCTTGCTCAAGACCATATGACTTGGCCTTCCATCTCACGTGTCCATTCTCTCTATTCTTTAACCAAGGAATCCATTCATCTTTCAGTGCTTTCATATCAGCTGGCAACCCTACCAAATCTCCCGTTTGGTTCTACATCCTAGGAATTAAATTCCTCATTCATGCCATGCTCCCACTATTTCTTGGATCCTTCTTGCTCTACAATGAGCAACGAGTATAAAGAAGAGGAATAATGAATTTGAGGCTTACATACCCTTTCAATCCTCCATGTGGGCATTTAAGACTCTTTGACAGCTTGTTGTCCACCCAAAATCCATTCCAGTGACTAACCTCAATCACCACATAATCTGCATCCGATCAACATTGGTTCCATGTGACTATCCTGACTGCCAACATTGGTTTCTTGATCGACGTCAGTTTCTACCTAACACTGACGTCGATTCCACCCTGCCTAACACCATCAGCTCTAGTCTATACATGACTAACATCAGTACCTATCTGTTCGATGCCGATTCCTCCTAACTGATGCCGGTACCTGTGTTCTCTTATGAGTGATGACTTTTTACCTGTAAGCTCTCTTTGGATCAAAACCCTATCCAAATTACCCTGCTCAGAGTTACTCAGCCTTTTCCACTGATCTTTGTCTGTCATCTCCTCCATGAACACCAAGGCTTTCCAATTCTTAAGTCTATCAAAGACATCTAACTTCCTCTTAGGAACATGCATCTCCTTCTTGCTCATGTGACCAAGCCTACAAAGCCACATCTTCATAACAGAAGAAGAATCAGTAATATAAGTAGATAGATAAAGGATACTTACTTTCTTACCACCTGCTAATTCAAGTGCATCTGCTATGAGAGTTTTTGTGCATCTCTCATCACCCAACTTTCTTGAAGAAATTAGCCACATCTTCAAGACTGGGACCTACATGACCTCCTTCAACACCTATGTGTTGGCCGTCTACAATTTTAGCCACACTTCCCCTTTGCCAAAACTTTGACAAGGCACACCAGCCCCTAAATAAATCTTTCCAAAGTCTTTAAGGACCTTAACATGGAAAAATACTCTATTTCAGGCTGCATGGAAAGAGGCAACAAAATCTATAAAATAAGATTCTACTTTATCCAAGGAACATACCAGAGCATCTTGTGCAACAACACCTACAACATCTGCTTCTTCAGTTCCTTCATGCTGATCTTCTACCAACCAACAGTGTTTCTTTACCTGCTCTTTCCTTCCATAACACCATAATTGACCATTCATGCCTTTCAATTCCTCCATTCTTAGCTTACTTTCTTCTGCCATTGCTATACTCCCACTCAATCAGAAACCCATGAGAGTGACCTATAATCAAACACAAACCTGCTCCCTACAACCTTAGCTCTAATGCCACTTGTTAGGACCTAGGAAGCACAATTGATTACCATGTACAAGCAACTAAACATGTAGAATTTAACCAAAATCACAAGTAACTAGAATTTAGAAATAACATATAATATGAGAGATAATACCCAATTGTATTAATACTCTTCCAGAAAGAAATACAACAAAGAAGATGCCACAGTCTTCTTCCTTACACTCTTCTAGGGCTCCCACACCTCTAGGGCATAAATAGTAAATCTCTTCAATATCTCACTCTCTTAATTATGGTCCCAACAAACAACTCAAACATAGAGCTGTTTTTCACCTCCACCAGCCAGTAACAATACTGCCAGTCTACTAGTCAGTAACAATACTACCGATCCACCAAGTACTCAAAAGTACTCCAAGTCTGGGTATACACATACTCCAAGTACGCAACATACTCCAAGTAGATCTCACCTGATCTTGCTACCTATTGTGTTGTTGATTTCCCTAATCTTACACACCTACAAATCAACTTGGTTTTGCACACCTACAAACCTAGATCTCACACACACACACACACACCTACAGATCAACTGACCTTACCACATGTAGATCTTCTACCTAATCTTGCACACCTACAAACCAACCTAATCTTACATACCATGAAGAACCCTTGTCCTCCAAACTAGCACCCCTGTTGATCTTCTACCAGACCTTGCTCTCCCACAGATCTACCTGATCATACACACTTGGCACTATGGCACTATGAGGAGCCAAGCTTGCTCTCTCTATCTAGCACTCAAGGAATCCCTACTTTGATCCCTCACACTTTACAATATATCCCATGAGTCTCTTATATAGATCCCATGCAAACAATAATTAGACATCCAATTATAATAATTAGATCCACAGCTCCAAGACTAAAATTAGCCTTTTACATTGTGTAAACAACCGATTCATTAACAAACTATTCGTGAACTAACAGTTTTGGAACCACACATGCAACTGATGTTGGTCCCTATCTAGCTGGAGATGATCGATGTCGGCTGATACCTGACTGATGCCGGTTGCTCTGCTCATTGAATATGACTGACGTTGGTTGCTCTACAACTCAACAACCTCTCAACAACCTCCTCCATGCTTGCATTAATGAATCTTTTAGCTCCACAACCTAACATGGATAACATAGATGCACATGATATTCCAATTTTAAATGATAGTTTATTGCATACTAAAAAATAATTAAATTATTCTCTTACACCTCTCCCTAGTTACACTAAAAGTGATAATGATTATGATAGTGAACATGTAAATGAATATGAAAATGAGAGTGATTATGAACAATATTCTAATGATTATAATGCATGGAACAATGATGATTATTATGCACATAGTGAATAAGAATAAGCATCTCATGTTTTAAACTCTTCTCTCATTCCTCCTCTCAAACATAATGCACTTCCAAATGTTGTTTCTACTTCTTTGCATGGTTCTATTTCAAATAATGCACATGTTCATGCTAATATCACATCTTCTACTCAGTTAGAATGTGATACACTAAAACATAATGATACTAATGAATCTATAAAGCCACCCCTCACTACATTAGAACCCAGTTCTCACTCTTCACCAAAAGAGAATGGTATCCCACATCCCTCTAGTAAGGTCTAAGATACCATTACTCCCAAGATTTAAGTGAGTACACCACCTCTTTGTGATCAAATTACTAAATGTAGTATTCCCATGTCTAAAATTAACAATCAAATTCAATGATTAAATGAACCACTTTAAGATGCTAATTTACCGTCCCTAGAGATTATCTCTTTAATTCATGTAGTTGGTGAGTTACAACACCAAACACATCTCTTTGCCTTGGAAAACAAGGCTTATAAGCCTTATATGGATGCCAATTATCTGCATGGTAACACAATTCTAAAGACATTCATAAACGCTTCATTGCCTAAGAATTTTTAGATACCATCATTGCCTTACTTTGATGGAACTAGAGATACATTTGTACACCTTCAAGCCTTTTAGAAGGCTTTGCCATCTCATGTGATTCCTTTAATTCTACTCAAGTTATTCTAGTAGACATTAATGGGGGAAGAACATAATTGGTTCTTTCATCTATTCCCCATTGGTTCCTTACATACAAATGATAACATAGAGGAGGCATTTAATAGACATTACATAGTAAACATGGGCCCTTATATCACATATGATAAACTTGCAACTTTACATCGTATTACTATAGATCTAATTAGTAATTATATCTTATGATTCAAAAATCACATGTTCAAATTGATAAATAAACAAATAGATTTATAGATTCATCATACCTCTATTAAGGGGATTCACCAACTCTCCTCGAGCATCTACTATATTAGATAGATTCTTATTTCAAGCACTTATGCTATATAGTTCTAGATTTATAAAAATAATTATGATTGATTGAGGCAGATTCAATTGATTGGATTACTCTATATTTCACAATAGTATCTACATCTAAAGCTCCTAGCACATAGCATCCACCATGTCCTAAATAAGATAGGAGACCACAACTAGAAAAACAACTAGTTAAGAATAAAGATTCAATCTCTAGGATAAAACCTATAATATACACTACATAGAACAACATCAAGGAACCATTACAGTTTGATTTAGAGTAGGATATCCCATCTATCATATTATTATCACTACTAGATAGGAAGTTAATCACATTATCTTCTACTCATCTACGAGATCCACATCTCTTACATAGATAGCCACATCGACCCTTTTATGACTATCATCGTATCTATGGACACAGAGATAATGATTGTTATATACTCAAAGATTGCATTACTATATGTGTTGATAATGGAATCATATAATTCACATAAGTGGCACTAAGATATCCTCCACCATGGAACCATATACCTCATTCATCCATGACTGAGTCACCCCAGGACATTCCTTCACATGAATCATCAATCACTCATCATAAGAGTAATGCAGGTTCTAGGATAAAGCCTCATAAGAGATCTCCTATTCCACCTATTCAAAAGGTTTAGAAACTAGTATAGTGAGAATAGCCTAAATATAGAACTATAGTCCATGGAGTACATAGTAAAGTTCCATATACATATCCACTAGAGTCACATGCATTGCAACAGAGTACTACTCATGAGAAATATTCACTACAACCATATTTTTTGGGTCCTATCTCACGTACCAATCTATTATGATTAAGATTAAATGAAACCACACCATAGATTATTATTCAAGATAAATATTCACTATGACTAGATTTTTTGGGACCTATCGCATGTAGCAATCCATTATGGTTGAGATTAAATGAGCCCTCATCATAGGTTTTAGCTCCAGCTAAATCTATGGCTTAGTCATACACATCAAAATAGAGTCCATAGGGTATACAATTATGGATATATGAGCCTTCTTCATAAAAGAAAGTTCTTGTTTCATGTCCAATAAAGTCACATTTTACAAAGTTTCCACATCTAGCTATAGTTAATACACAACAAATAGTATCAGATACAAATCATATTCCTACATAGCATGAGTAGTATGGGATTTTGTTTAGTTGGCCATCAAGGTTTAGATATTGATATAACATAAAGTGACATAATACACATTCATACCAACATCAATTCATAGCTTCACTTAGTAGGGTAATGATGAATCCAAAGGTCTAGCTAACCTTTGTATTCGTGAGCCACTCTCAGGGAAGTAATATGGTTAATGTGATATCTTACATCCCCACATACTAATAACTAACATTCCTAATTTACAATAAATATCCATAGCCAAAACTATCTTATCAATAATCCATATCTTACCAAATATTATTTTATAAAATAGTTTACCAACCTCAAACCAACTCAATTTATCCCAAGAATTTCCTAATTACAAAAATAACAAACTTTTTGCTAACATATAATTACAAACCAAATAAGATTCTTTAATTGCATATAAATTGAAATATAAACCTAACATCACACTTATCAAAACAATCAAATCACATATCCCAAGTACCATTTTACCAAAAATACATAGCCTCAACATCAATACCAAATTAACTACTTATAAAAAAACCATGTGCAATAAATATAAGAATATATTTCAAATCCCATAACACAGTACACATGAGTCAAAATCTAAACAATATCCATATATATATATATATATATATATCTATGTTTTCAAAACATATATGTCATATCACGATACAATCAATCATGGATGGGCATCATGCCCTCACTCTCAATCTTAGTCTCACCTTTAGTACTAGTCCCATAGTATATCCTAGCACTCAATGACCTCGCACCTCTATGATCTCTTGAATTCTTCTTACATTGTCTCTCTCACTCCAGTAACCACCCATGCTCCTTTCACAAATATGCATACCACCTCTAAAGATCTATGTACTCATCCATAATATACATACTCAGGGATATCTATATATGCATCTCATGCATCCAAAGGTAATGATGCTAACTTAGCCTCAATAGGACTCCCACAAGCTCTTACCCTCGTTGATGCCCATGCACTCCTCACCCACACCCATGCTACTAGAGGCACATCCTTTGGTACACAAAACTATTTAGTCATGTGATCATACTAAAAGTGCTCATACACTCTAACCCATCAGTCATGTAACCAACAACTGACCCTCATATATTTTAGTTACATTCCATCCTTGATCCACCCAGGGAATCCTCTATAAGGCCTCCATATGATATCCTAGGCCACCATTATATCTAAAACTTGCCTATAGTGATCTAAGCTAGGAGATCAAATAGCCAAGGTACTAATCCATCACTCTCTAAATGGATATAAAGGTGCCCAACTCTCCCTCGGTAATCTTATTAATTGCACAACCACTATATGTTCATAAGCCCAACAATGCAATAAAGTAGTCATAATCACACCACCATTGAATGCCTCCTAAGTAAACCTATAAAGGTCCTTGTATAAGTGTTAAATCTTATTCCTACCCCATGAGAACATAGTTCCATACACCTCTATACTTTTCACAATCCTACACATCATGTACGCAATAGACACCCTACTCCTATCCACAACAAAAAATGAAGCCAACAACATGACCAACCACTTCCAAATAAGTAGAACACTTGACTGCATAATAACTGACAATAATACATTTCTATCACTACCTCCCCTATGTATGATTAAGGGCACACAATCAAAAAATAAGGATTCATGATCAATAACATCAACACCCATGTCATCTTACAAAGTCACACACTGTCTACTATTTAGCATAGGTAAAATATGTTACACATCCTCTAGAGTAACCATGTCTCTAGTAAGAAGCTATAAAGTACACGTGTCTACATTCCACCTCTCACATAAGGTGGTAATCAGATACCTATCCTATTTCATGGTGCCTAGGTCACAGACATGACCCAACCCTATCATATCCATCATAGCTCTCTCATCAACTGATAAAGGTAACAATTTTAGTGTCTCCATCCTTGGCCTCTATATAACTCCCTCATCTATACCTCACCCTACCAATAACACTAGAAAACACCATATATGTTAGTCAACCATGCCAAGGATAATAGCTAAACTATAAAACAATAGTCAATAACTAAAAATCCCATAAAATTAGTCCCAATGGACAACATCACTACAAAATGACACTAGCATTAGATAATAGCACTAGAACATAGATATTAGTGCTAAACACTAGATAAGAGCACTGACTCCTAGATAGGAGCATTAGACTAGTGTAAATTTCCTAAAACACTTCAAAATAGCTCAAAAACATAAAAAATAAGATTTCAAATAGGTAAAAATCACATGTTTTAGCTACTTATCAGGGTAACCTTCCCACTAGCCTCCACTTAGGCTTCCAAATGCTTAAATAAAGTTATGACAAGTGCTTGTTTCCTTGGCATATCTCTCACTCTAGAGCTCCAAATGTCAAACTATTCAATGCACAAATGAATCAAGAATCAATCTAACTTTCATATATCAAATAACTTTTTCATCCAAATAAAAATACCATTTTACCTATAACTTCAACCCTGTATCTCTATTTTGCAAACTATTTTGTTTCACAGAATCATAACAATGATACCTTTGACATCATACAAGATTTGATCTATTAATACATCATTTTCATACTATGGCACACACATATCTATACCTATTTTATAAATATACATATGCCTTGGTCCTAACCAATCAAAGACTCATTCAACTATCAAACAATTCAGCCTAATCAATCAAGCAAACTTTTAATCTCCTCACAACAAGATAACCTTGTTTCTAGTTATGCCACTAGTCATAACTGTTGGCTCAAGCTCCTCTATCATGAGATCCCATTCCTACTATTCCTATTCTTACACTTACCCTACATAACCCATCCACTCTCATGAGTGGATACACCATGGTTCTTATACCTTTATAAGTTAGATCATTAGGTTCAGCTTAGATCGATTGAAACATATAATGATTCAGAATACATGGCTCACTTACATTAGTTCTTACACCTATAGTATTTATATTATCATATTCAAATTATAATGGTAAAAATAAATAGTGATTCAAACTAGATAGGTTACTTAACATTACTTAGGACATTCAGGAGGATATACCTTTAGTTAACAGATACATAAACTCTTCAAATATAGTGGTTCAGATCATATAGATGTGCATGATTTCAGCTTATAGATATATAGACTAGTCAAATATAGTGGTTTAAATTATATGGATTCATGGTATAGATTTAGACTTAGATACTAGATATGGGGGCATTTACATTACTATATGTCTCACACATACAGCTTCATACAATATGACACAGTTTTAGGACCAAATAGTAGATTACAAGCATAGTGTAGAGCACAGTGTTTTAATATCTAGTTTTGCACATGGGGCATGGAATAATATGTCATTCCACATGTGTTTGTACATATTTATAGACTATACATATGAATCATTCACATACCAAATTTGGGGGCATGGCATAAATGTTCATGTTCTTCATCATCTAGGATTATACAGATTAGAATGAAAAGGCATGCCATTCTCTTCTTACACATTTACCAAAGTTTTATATTACACATGGTTATGTCTAGGTTGTCACCAAGTTGGATCATATGATCATCTTCAATGGTTGGTCCATAACATTACCCAAACCTATACTACATGAGTTTGTGTAGGATAGAGTAAAAGCACTTCTCAATTCTAGTTCACATTATTCAGAGTGGGGACATGATAGAATTTTCTCTTCATAATATACATATTCTATGCACACATTATAGATTACATGATTTTATGTGGGATAGATGACAAACATTGGTTCTGGGCCTCTAAGCATTTTCCATTTCCAGTCAGATTCAGTATAGGGGCCAAACATTTCCCTCCTCCATGACTACATGGATTACATATTCAGTTTCAGTATAGGGGGCATATATTTCATGGATTACTACTTTCTCTAGGCATTATTCATCTATCCATCCAATTCCTTATCCAAGAAATTAGTTGGACCCTTTTCAATCAAACTTATCTCCATGTATGTAGGTTTCAGAACACATTTTCTTTTCTTTTTTTTACTCTTATACTTGATTTCATTACATCACTAGATAAAAAGGGGAAAAATGTATACACCCTATATTGGTAAATAAACCACACATATCATGTCTTTTCATAGTCCTTTCGTAGGAGACTTCGATTGCATATTATGAGCTTTGTTCACATTTAGCCATGTCTTTAATTTTATTCATTTAGGGTTAGGTTTTATGCTTGAGTCACCTTTTTCCTATTCTTGGTCATCCCAAGCCTTTAAAATAGTCATTCCACCTTATCTAGGTCAATTTTTGTGTCCTATTCCCATTCCCCAAGGTCTCGGGATTATAGGATAGGAGTCCTAGGGTTGGACTACAGCTCTAGTGCCACTAGTGTCCATTTTTAGAGCTCTTATCCAAGGTCATTTTAACCTCCAAAGATCACTTTATTTCACTATTTGGGTCCCAACCCCTTTCTTGGATTCATCCCTAAGTTTTTCCATGTTGGTTAAATGTAAATAAATCTCTCAGATTCAAAATAATGAATCTTATATATAAATGACTATACCAGGCATTTCATATCTAGCACTTACTACTTTAACACATTAGAGATAATAAAAATCAATCAATAATATAGCTCAACATTCTTCATCACACATAGACTTTTATGCTTGACTAAGGAAGGGCTGAGGAAAAAGTCATTCTTTCATGTATTGTGCACATTGATTATGCACATTCCTTAAGGGAGAACTACATTTGATCTAATACCCTAGCGTGAGGGTCAATGTAAGTAGTAATCAGGATAATAAGTGTTCTAGATAATGTGATCATACTTCCCCTAACCTTTTTTTTCCCCTTTTTGATTTGGATGATTTTTTTGTTTGCATGTGTGTAGATGAGTATAGGGTTTAGAGATTTAAATGGATCTATAATGAGCTCTATTAACTTTCAGCCTCTAAAATTTTACACACAAGCTCACACTAAGTTCACAAATAAAACCCAAAAATCTTAGATCTCCAAGATGATAATGGTAGAGGTGGACTTTAGTGCTAGTGCTAATTCTATCCACTTTTTGCCCTTGTATCCAATCAAAAAATGAAGGCTAGATCCAAATTCAGGTAGTGTCATAGTCTTGCATCTCAATTTCAAACTCTTGAATCATCCACTTTAGCCTATTTTAAGAAAAGTTTATTTCTCTTCCTCATGTAGATTACTTGCTATAAATTTAATACTTTATCCTATTAAAATATATTTTCCCCCTTATTCTATACCCCTTATTATTTAGGAACTAAACACTAGTTTCTCAAATAAAATAAAATAGTAGTTCATCATGTAAAAGTTTCCTCTAGATCAATAATTTGAGATTGAGTGGACTAGATTAAATTTGATCAATCTTCCCATGTCTGATGCCTCTGAGCATGTTAGGATCATGTGTAGGAGAGTCACCCATAACTCATTTATGCGTTGGACATCTTGACCCCTAAATAGTAGTTCATCATGTAAAATTTTCCTCTAGATTAATAATTTGAGATTGAGTGGAATAGATTAAATTTGATCAATCCTCTCATGTCTGATGCCTCTGAGCATGTTAGGATCATGTGTAGGAGAGTCACCCATAACTCATTGATTAATTGGACGTCTTAACCCGTAAATATTTAGTTTGGTAAGATCATGCCTACTTGAACCTCCATTTAGAAGGTGTAGAATGTGTAAGTATTGATACTCTCTTTGTTAACCCACTTATAATTTGGGGTTTCAACCTAGTTGTGAAGGATATCATATATCTGATAGGCCTTGATCCAAACCATTATCACCACTACATTGTAGGATAAAGTGAAGTTTGGGAGGGAGTATTACACCTTGAAGGTATTCCTAGAGATGTCAACAATCTATTGCTAAGTGTTGGGTTAACATACCTAGTCATTGACCCCATATTTCATGTAGAAAAAATTATTAAGGATGCTTTTCAATAGGTCAACGTAGGGGAACATATTTTGTTTGGAAACAACTCTATGGAGTTTGGAATTCTTGTAGGATCTTATGGAATTATCATTCTCTACCTATTGGTCATCATCTAAGCCTGAATCCTTGGGGACTTGCTCAAATTCTTTGAATGTATTTTTGTAGTTCTTAAACTTGGTTAAGCTAGTCAAAAAAGTGGTATACCTATATTTGGTTTCATTCTTTGGGTTTGAGGGTGAATCAACCATTGGAGTAGGATGAAGGGTAAATTGGGTAGGATTAAGTGTAAAAGGCACAAAATTTAGGGGGGTCTATGGAAATTTGAAATGGAGTTAAATATTTCTTCAAAGGTAGTAATGGTAACCATTAGTGAGTTTCTCCTATGTTTTATAGACACATGCATATATCCCCCCTATATTAATGGTGTTGGTGGCTCACTTATTGCAAATTAAAAATTAAGTTAGTGGATGTATTTTATTTATTCATTTCTAAATATATAATTTAAATTGGATCCCATGATCTTCCACCACAAGCCATATATAGAAAAAGCAATAATATGTTTTAAGACCATCCAATCATGTCTAACTTCCCATTTCATTAATTCACAACACATGGTAGGCACAATATCACATATTATAGAGGATCCTCCATTAACTCCTACTTTAGACACATGTCATCTACTCATTGGTCTTCCCAATAATAGTTGGAACCTAAACACGGATCTGAACTCCATATCATCCCCTTAGGCTGAGTGATGTGTAACCTATGGATATGTATCACATCTTGATTGAATATCTAGTCTCATCTATATCCTATTTTGAAATTCTTGGGGCCTTTTGTGGGTACTAGATCATAGGAATGCATGGAAACATGGTGCCTTCCCATTTTTCTAGGCTCTCTTAGGCTCTTGACATTTCTGATAGGTTTAGGAGACTATCCACTTTGACACTTAGAGATGTGTCACCTTCTCATTTAGATAGTCTCTCTCAAGCTCTCACATATCTTACAAGTTTATAAAACTAGATATTATGACTCCTAGTGACATGTTACCTTTCCATTTGGTCAAATTCTCCCATGTTATAACATCTCTAACATGTCTTAAGGACTAGTTGTTCTGACTCATGATGATGCAGTGAATTTCTATTTATCTAGGATCTCTCAGGCTCTGACATCTATGTAAGGTCTATGGGATTAGATGCTCTCACTCATGGTGACATGGAACCTTCCCCTTTTTCTAGGCTCTCTTGTGGTCTGACATATCTAATAGTTCTTATTGTTGAGCATGGTCATTGATGTTCAGTTGTCATTGATGGCAAAGAGATCATGTGGTACTAATGCATTCATAACAAAGTGATCAGATTTATGGTTTGGAGATTTTTTGACTTAGTGAGGCAATTGATGGTATGGAAATTTTTTAAATACTATATGGGATGTTATGAGTTCTTAGAATGCTTATGGAAGTGAAATTAATTCATTAGAACAATCATTTGAAAGTATAAGCTCAAGTAATCATATTGATAGATAAGGCTAAGTAAGTAGTTTGATGATGTCATATTTCACACATGTTAAGGTTTCAAGAGAGGTTTGTTATATGGATGGATTCCCCTATGAGAAGTGATCACGTGGTTCAAATTTTAGGTCTAGACATTGAGCATAATTTTTTTTTATAATAGTGCAAAGTTGGCCTCAAAGATAGAGTTCACTAAGTTTTTATACTTAGCCAAATTTTTAATAGGAGATCTAATGGTGACAATTTAATTAAATCATAGATCTAATGATGAGTGTTTATAGCTAGATAATGATTTAATAGAGTTATTGATCTTGTTAGTAGTGATCTAATGGTATGTATTTAGTCAATATGTCTAAGAGTCTAAAATTGCATGCACTAGTGACAAGTGTCACAATATCAAAAGATTTTACAAAAGATCAATGGTATGCAAGTGTTCATATAGATATAGATCGATGGTGTGAATTGAGTCAAGTATTCAATATACTTAGAAGACATGTAGAGTTTCCAAGTATCATGATCACAGAAGTGTTGATTTAAGATCAATGATAAGCAATGCAAGGTTAAATTTAAGAGACTTATAAGAAGATATATGGATCCTATTTTTTCAAAGTTACTAAGGGACATGAGATGATGACAAAGTCTCAAATGTTTAGCATTTGATCAGTGATCATTGGCATTTGAATTAATAAACGAAAAACCTATTATGAGTATTTTACTTATATATTTTAAACTAAGAGGAATTTGTTGATGAAGTAAAAAAGAAAAGTTTAAGAGGAGGGCATGGTTAATCCATAAAAACTAGTTATAAGGTTTGAATGTTTGTACACTCAAAGATATTAAGATCTAAATATGAATGTGTGTTTGACCATGTTCTATAAGTGACCCAAGAAGGATAATTGAGTTGTACTTGATAATATTTTGATGTTTAAAGATGAAATAACTATTGGATAGTTTTATATACTCAATGAAGACCATATATGTAGGTTTTGGAGGTTTGAAAAAATAATCTTTAGTGTGAAAAATTTCTTAGAAGTTGACTTTATTTGTTGAATTCACTGGCAGATTGAGAAACCACTTTGCAAAAGTATCTTGGAAACATTTTGAGTAAAAGTGAAGAATAAAATGAGAATGGATATGCTATATAAGTCTTTAAGGCTTATGAAAATTCATTTTTTGTCTTATTTTTCCCTTTATAAATTATGGAGAGTCAAAATATCTTGACTATATTTTGACTATGTGTGACTAGTCTAAGTAATCATTCTTAGAGAGTTAAATTGAGTGTTTAGAGCCTATATTTAAGTATATAAAGCACATGGAAGTGTGTCTAAGGTCTCTAAGGTTTCACACATTTGATATAATCATATGGATATTTTAAATACTTTAGTGTTTTCTTTAGAAATTTGGGAATGTGTTTTTAGTATATAAAGACTTGAAGAGCAAGAAGACCTAATTGGTAGGTTCAAGTGTTGAGTCAGTGTTCCAAGTGGCATGGAACCATATGAGATTAATAAATGGGATATTTTATATATTTTTCATGTGTTTAAATCATTGGTAAAAAATGAATGTGGTCCAAGTATTCTCACATGTAACATGTAAGTATGAAGGCCTAATTATTTTAGGTCTCACCAAAACTTAATGGTGGTTTGGGGATAATGAGGTAATGACCAACCTATGAAGAGTGTGGTTATCACATGTAAAATGTGTATGGAAATATTTTAAGTGTGTTTAAAAAATTTAAATCATCTTGGCTAACCAAGATGGGTTAAAGAAAGGGATTGGTGTAAGTATAAGGTCTAATTGGACTAATTATCCTAGTATAGTGTATGTGTGGATTCAAACAAAGGAGAGCCTTTGAAAAAAAAGGTATATGTCAATGAGGACCATAAAAAAATGAATAGGATAATTCATTACTATTTAATTAAGTTGATGTAGGAGGACACATAGGTCATTGTACCTAATCAGCCTAGAAGAGGTGGTTTGAGTGAGTTAGCCTTAGAGGTAGTTTGAGAGATAAAAGTACAAAAAAAAGTGATCATCATCAATTGAAGAGTATAAAAAAGTGTTAAATATTATTTTTTAAAGATATTTTAGTTGGTTCTTGGTTTATTAAGGGTTTAGTTCCTCATTTTAAGGTTAAGCTTGCTAAAGGTCTATTTGTTGTGGTTGTTCAGCTAGACATGGGAAGTAGTTCCTTATGAGATTGGTGTCTCACTAAACTAAGGTATGGGTTTTATTTGATAAATTGATTTTAGTCTAAATTTTGGATCTTTTTTATAGGAATATATTCCATTTTTTAGGGTCTAGTGGGTTTTATCCCCCAAGAGGGTTTTCAACATATATGATGCATTCATGCAATGTATGCTCTTATGTATGCTTTGGATGTATGTGGTTTCATGTTTATGTTTCTTGATTAAGTTGATGTATGTTGAATGCTTAAGAGTTGGGAATTGAATTGAATTATATTTCATCACTAATTCACCCCCACTTTTAATGATTGTACCTCTAACAATTGTTATTAGAGCTGGACCTTTTTTACAAATTTAACCACTGGAAGGTGATCCAAGGTACAATATGGCTAAGCAATTGAAGAAATAGAATCAAGAGTTGAAGGATTAAGTAGAGGTTACTTATGCATGTATAAAATAAATTAAATAAAAGTGTAATCATTTCAAGGCATTTATTAGAAGTATAAAAGTAAGTTAAGTGATTATGATTAGAAAAAGATCATGGTCTCAAGCTATAAGGCTACCAAGGATGAGTGCATAAAGGTTAATTAGGATCCAGAATCCTTGAAGGAAATATAAAGATAAAATATGATAAATATAAGATCAAAATTTTTGAAGATCATGAAGATCAATTCAATGTCATAAAGACAAATCTGAGTTCAAAAAAGGAAGAATTTAGACATCTCAAGACTCATTTAGAAGAGACAAATGCCAAGTTGAGCTCAAACCAAGGTGATCATGATGAGTTGAAGTCCAATATTGATTCTATAAATATTATTGAAGATAAAGAATTCATATTAAAGGATGACATGGATAAATAAGCTAATAAGGATAAAGAGGCTAGCCAAGTTCTCAGAATCTAGTTAGAGGCTACAAGTTCAAGTATGAGAGCTAAAGAGGATGAGAGTATTTAATTGAAGACCAAGATAGATTCATTGAAGGATTATCATGAGACTTTTTTTGTCAAGATAAATATGGTTGAGAAACATAAATAGAGGTTAGTTAAAGAAAATAAGGATGCAAGCACCAAGTGCAACATAAGAAGACTTATCAGGCAACCAAACACTATAAGGTATGAAAATTCAATTCATGGTCATTGTTATGTATGTAAGATTTTTTTTCATAAGGCAAGAAATTGTAGAAGGATGACCCACTCATCAACTAAAGGCATGGATAATGTAATCTACTAATATTGTCATGAAATGGGATATATTTCTAGATTATACCCTGGAATGCATGAGAGAATACTAACCTGGGTATGGAGACCTAAGATAGTCAAACTTGAGCATAATGAACCTAAAAGATAATATTTTAATTGTTTTAGTTGTCATCAAGTTGGTCATATTGCAAGATATTGTATAAGAAGGATATAAATTCATATCAAGGTGTATGGACATCCTAGAGTTCTCAAGAAAGGTCAATCCTTGGTATGGAATACTACGGAGGAGAGAACCAAGAATACTAATTCTGTTGAGCTAAAAGATTAAGGTGGACTACCTAATAAATCAAAAGATGAATCAAATATGAATAAGGGTTAGGAATGCCAAGATAATATGTCATCTATCCAGATAGAAAATAAGAAATAAAACTCAATTCAAATCAAGCTCAAGGAAAAGACCAAAGTACTAATTGAATATAGTTCTAAGGTATGCATGGATCCAAGACAACATCTTGCTATTGTTGAGAAAATTTCATGTAAAGAACATTAGTTCTCAATGCCTAGTGTTTAGGTTTTTTCCTCATATAAAAGTTTATATCATGAATATTTGTTGTCTCTATGTATTTTCAATTCATTCTTAAAAGAAAAGGAGAATATTTTAGTGTATGACCATGTTTCTTCTCTTAAGCTTAAGAAGAATAAGAAGAACTATTAATATTATTAGACCAAGGAGGATAATTAATATGAGGAGTTATGAGAAAATCTTGGTTTAACATTATTCTAGGACATTGTGGGTTAGGGTATCTCTATCTAGGATTTATGGAGACACTTGAAATCAAGAAGTATGGTGGATTCTAGTTGATCTTTGGTTGATGTAAGAGGATAAGAAAGGTCATAATAAGATGTGTTGATTTACTATGGAAGGACATGATAAGATATTTTTAGAAATAGTGATCCTAAAGTCTTAATTTTTATCAAATCTAGTGGATGTTCTAGTTGGTCAAATGGTGAAGAATAAAGATGTTGGTTCAGAATGTCTATAGGTAGAGAATGGAGGTTTCCAAGTGTTTGATCAAGGATGGTAATTTATCAAGTTATTATATTACATTGAAAGGTATGTTGATCTTGTTCAAATATGCTCAAGGTGTGTTCAAGGTTTTTGGTCCTAAAGGTAATAACTTGTCAATTGCTTAAATTGATTAATCAAATAATGAAGATTGAAGACAAGGTTAATATGGATTATGAGGATAATGTGTTATCATATCTTTGATATCATGAAGAAGGTCTCAAATTTTTGTAGATGACAAGTTTTTTATGCCATCGAGGTTAAAGTATTATGAAGATAAGATGTTTCCATAAGAAATTTGACTAAAGTGTGGATAGTGTTGAAGAATTGATGGTAGACCTAACTCATTGAGAAGACTTATTGAAGATGTCATGATCTAGGTGAATCATGGAGTTAGGAGGATCTAATTCAGATAGTTTCAAAGGCTTGAAGAGTTATGCATGATGTGAGGGGGATCATATGTGAGATGTTCTAGTCATGGTGGAGATATGAATAAGTCTACTATAATTGTAAATTCAAGACGGTTGATATGATGACTTGATCAAACTAAGTCATGTTTTGATAAGGTATCGAATATTCATGCATAATAAAAGAGAAATTGTGAGTTTTTTAGGTAGATATGTCCAAGGATTAGATAATCCCAAGTAAATATAGGTGTATGTCAAATAATAGATGGCATGAGATGGAGCTTGATGTTAGGGGGAGTTTTCTAAGCTCTATGAGTAGCTTGTTAGGCCCAAATAATAGAGAATTCCAAGTTTAGATTGGTGCATATCAAAGGGGGAGAAATTGATTCATATTATTGAGTTTATGTAAGTATCCTAGGCATATTAAATAGTATTTGAATGCATACATGATGTTGAGGAATGATTTTTGGAATGTTAAAGAAGAAACCCTTTATTATTAATGTCAAAGGGGGAGAAAAATTAGAATGAAAGATTTCATATGAGTAAGAAGTCATTCTGAGGGTGGTTTTCCGTTAATGACAATGGGGGATACTGTTGAGCATGGTCATTGATGTTTCATTATCATTGATGTAAAAGAGAGCATGTGGTATTAGTGCATTAATTATAAAGTGATCAAATTGATGGGTTTAGTGATTGGTTTACATAGTGAGGCAATTAATTGATTATATTGATGGTATGGACATGTTGCATAGACCCTATGACATGATATGAGTGCTTCTAATGCTTATGAAAGTGAATGGAATTCATCAAAACAATCATTTGAATGTCTAAGCTCAATTAGTCATCTTGAAATATAAGGCTATGTAATTAGTTTGATGACATCATATTTCACACATGTGAAGGTTTTAGGAGAATTTTGATACATAAATGGATTCCCCTATGAGAGTTGATGATGTGGTTCAAATTTTAGGTCTGGATATTAAGCTTAGAAAAAGTTATAGTAGTGCAAAGTTGGCTTCTTATATAGAGTTCACTAAGTTTCTATACTTAGCAAAATTATCAAGAGATATAATGGTGAGAATTTAATTAGATCATATATCTAATGGTTATCATTTAATCTGAATAGATAATGATCTAATGGAGCATGTTATCTTGTTAGTAATGATATAATGGTGTGTATTTATTTAATATGTCAAAAAGTCTAAGATTGCACACATTAGTTACAAGTGTCATAATATTAGAAGATTTTACATAATATCAGTGACACACAGGTGTTCATATAGATGGAGATCAATGGTGAGAATCAAGTCAAATAGTCAATGTGGTAAGAAGGCATGAAGAGCTACCAAATGGCACAATCATGGAAGGGTAAATCTAAGATCAAAGGTGAGCAATGTAAGGTTAATTTCAAGATACTTAAAAGGAGATCAATAGAGAATATTTTTTCAAAGTTACTAGGGGACCTGAGATGATGACAAAGTGTCTGATGTTTAGCATTTGATCAGTGATTGTTGGCATTTTAGTTAACAAAAGAAAAAACTATTCCAAGTATTTTGCTTATATCTTTTGATAGTAGAGGAATTTGTTGATGGAGTAAAAAATTAAAGTTACAGAGGAATTCAAGGAAAATCTATAAAAAAAAATTAGAAGGTTTTAATGTTTGTATAATAAAATATATTAAGCACTAAATTTAATTGTGTGTTTGACCATGTTTTGCAAGTGACCTGAGAAGGATAATTGAGTTGTTCTTGATAATATTTTATTGTTTCAAGAGGAAATAACTATTCAAGATTATTTTAGACTCCATGAGGACCATATGTGTGGATTTTATATGTTTGATAAATCCATGTTTAGTTGGAAAATTTTCTTAGAAGTTGATTATGTTTGTTGAATGCACTAGCAGATTGAGTAACCACTTTTTAGAAGTATGTTGAAAGAGTTATGAGTATAAGTGAAGAATAAAATGAGAATGAAGATGTTATATAAGTATTTAAGGATTATTTTAATGAATTTGTTGTCATAGTTTTCCCCTGATCAATTATGGATATTTAAAATATCTGTAATATATTTTGATTGTGTATGACTAGTCTGAGTGGTCATTCTGAGAGAGTTGAATTGAGTGCTTAGATCTTATGTTCAAGTTTTTAAATAACATGGACGTGTATTTGAGGTATTTAAGGGTTCACCCATGTGATATAATCATATGGATATGTGAAATACTTGAGTTTTTACATTAGAAGTTTGAGACTCTATTTTCTATATATGAAGACCTAAAGAGCAAAGAGACCTAATTGGTAGGTTCGAGTGTTGAGTTGGTGTTCCAAGTGGCATGGACCCATATGGGAGTAAAAAATGGGTTATTTAAAATAGGTTTGATGTTTTCAAATAATTTGTAAATAATTAAGGTGGTGTAATTAGTCTTGCATGTAATGTGTAATTATGAAGGCCTAATTGTTTTAGGTCTCACCAAGACCTAATAGTGGTTTGGGGCTAATGAGGTAATGACCAACCTATGAAGAGTGTGGTTATCACATGTAACATGTGTATAGACCTATGTTAAGTGTGGTTCAAATTTTTAAATCATCTTTGCCAACTAAGATGGGTTAAAGGAAGAGAGTGGTATAAGTACAAGGTTTACTTGGACTAATTGTGCTAATGTAGTGTATGTGTGGATTCAAGTGAAGGAGAGAGCCTTTGAAAGAGAAGGCATAAGTTAGTGAAGACCATGAGAGAGTAGAGAGGATAATTAATTATTTTTTTATCAAGTTGATGTAGGAGGACACATAGGCTATTAGACCTAATGAGCCTAGAAGAGGTCCTTTGAGTGAGTTAGCCCTAGAGGCAGTTTAAGAAAGAAGATTACAAATAAAGGTGATCATCATCAGTTTAAGAGTAGAAACAAGTGTTCAAGATGATATTTTAAAGGTATTTGAGTAGGTGATTTTTTCTTATCGGTTTATTCCTCCTTTCAAGGTTAATCTTATTAAAATTCTAGTTGTTATGTGTGCTTAGCTAGACAAGGGAAATAACTCCTTTTGAGATTGGTTTATTACTAAACTAAGGGATAGGTTTTCCTTGATGAGTTAGTGCTAGTCTAAATGTTGGATCTTGTTTTATAGGATTATATTCAATATTTCAAGGTTTAATGTTTTATATCCCCTAAGAGGTTTTCCCACATATATAATGTGTTCATGTGATGTATGCTCTTATGTATGCTTTGGATGTATGTGCTTTCATGTTTATGTTTCCTAATCAAGTTGATGTATGGTGAATATTTAAGATTTGGGAATTGAACTGGATTATATTTCATCACCAATTCGCCCCCTCTCAATGATTTTACCTCTAACATGGGGTATTATCTACTATAACTTATGACAATGTGGCACCTTCCCATTCAGCTAGGCTTTCTAAGGCTCTAACATCTCTAACAGGTATTAGGGGAGGACCTTTTTGATTCATAATGACATGGTACCTTCATATTCTATTAGTATCTCCTAAGCTTTGACATCTTTGATAGGTCTAGTGGAGTGGTTGGTCTAACCCATGGTTACATGGCACCTTCCCTTTCAACTAAGCTATATTGGGGTATGACATCTCTAACAGGTGTAGGGGACTAGATGCTATGAATTATGGTGTTGTGGTGCCTTCACATTAGGTTAGGCTCTACAAATTTCACACAAATGACTAAGTATGAAAATTAAAAGAATATGATACATTAAAACCTATTTGTCAGTTATGGAAATCTCACTTTTTCATGAATAGTGATGAGTCTAGTACTTTAAGAAGGGAGTAAGACTACAAGATATTTCGGTGAAATACAACATGAAACATTAGCATAATGATTTAATAAAATATAAAAAAACACTCAATGTTAAAAATGAAAGAGGCATATTGTTGTCTAGGGAATCATATTGATGTACATTCTAAGGATTTAATCAGGTGATACCTATAAGAATAAAATAAAGGACCTAAAATCTATGGTTAATGATATTTTTTGAGGGTTCCCCCATTTAAAATAAAAGGGGTGTGTTGGCCAAAACAAATGGTGACTTCCATGGGAAAAGTGATGAGAAGCACTTAAAACCTGACCAGTTTATTATTATTTCCATGTTCAACACGTAGATTTTAGGAGGGATATTTGAAGAACATAGAAAATATGAGGCATTAAAGTCATACAATAGCAATTGTCATACTGGGATTCAACTTTATAGATGGCCACTAGTGTGTGTGTGAAGTGATTTTTATTTTCCATTCAATCTCAAATTTTATTTGAGTTATCAAGGCTAGACTAGTTATCTCACTCCATACAAGGTGACATTGGCTTGATGTCTTGGGAGGAATTAATGGGGAATTTCTCTACTTCTAGATAAGAATATATAGCCTTTACTGAGATGCCTTTGTTCTAATTTATGGCCTTGATCCACTACTAGCTAAGCTAGAAATCTTGTGATGGAGATTGCATGTATATCCCTTTTGAGTTCAACATAGAATTTAGATTCTACATGTTTTATTTATACTTTTTGAGATTATCATGAAAATGTCATCATTTACTAGTCTTATCCATTGAGGGTTTGGGACCAAACCAAGGGTAAATGGATAATGAGGAAGTTATGAATAGCTAGCCATTCTTTGATCAACTTGAGTAATCTAGTATTTTATTATGTCATTTCAAGTGTATCTTAGTGGCTCTATTCAAGTGTAGGATGTTCTAAAATCTGCTTATTTCTCTTAGACCTATTGGCCTCTCATCTCTAGGATGTTAAAATCTTCCATTACCATCTTAGAATTTCTTAGATCAAAGGTTTTAACCTAGGTCTTCCCGCTTCTCAGTGATCCTTCCAAGATTTGGCCATCACTTGGAGTAGTTACTAACAAGGGCCAATCATCTGTGGAATATTTCAAAATAAAGAGGGAGTAGGAGGGCGGAAACATAAATCAAAATAAAACACCCAATGAAATAAAACATGTAATAAAATAAAATCTATTTAATATATACATTACCACCTTTGTTGAAGCTACTTAGAAACTAAATTGGAGGGGATATCCAATAAATAGTACTTAAAGAACTACACATTTACTAGAACTTGTAACTCATTACCTTTAAGATCTTTGAGACAAAATACATTCTAGACCAAGATTTTGACTATTTTTTATGTGCCAATCCAAGGGGATCAAGTTTTGAATGATAGCCTTGATTTTCATGGACCTAGTCCCAAATTAGGAATAGGTCAGAGATTTTGAAGGTATTGATCTTTGGGCTCTGATCAAACCATATTTTGACTATATCTTGATGTTTTCTAAATGTCAATAGAGCTTCATCCTAGGCTTATTCTAACTGAATCAAGTCTAGGACTCTATATCTCACCTTGTCCTCTCAGACCATGAATTATTGCATGATCTTATAAGTTACCAACATGCAAGTGATTGACATGATTAGATCCAATCCATAGACTAGAAAAAAAGGAGATATTTTGAGGGCTTGTTTATACCTGGTGAATTTAGCCTATAGGTCAAACTTTAGTACTGAGTGCCATTACTTGGGATTCTCTCTAGCTAATTTATTGATTGTATTGATTAGGTTTTTGTTGGTAGATTTTATAAATTTGTTCACTTGTAGGTAGTGATTAGATGAGAGCTTCAACATGATCCAATTATAAGAGGACCATTATGTAAATTCCATGAATTGAAAGTCAGTGCCATTATCACATACTAAGGAATTGTGGACACAAAAATGGTTGGTTATGGTGTTCTCAAAAAACTTGATGACTTTAGTAGTGGTGATCCTTTTGGTTATACTACTTCAAACCATCTAGTGCAGTAGTCCATGTGTGTAAGGATGAACTTATTACCAATTGATAAATTACGTTTAATCACCACTATGAAATATAGTCCCCATTATGCAAATGGTGTAGAATATACAATAGTTTTTAATGGAATTTTTTCATGCATTTATATCTTAGAAAAGGTCTAGCATTGGTGATAGAAATAAACATGAGCATGAATAGCTCTGAATAGTGTGTGCCAATAGTAACCTACCCAGAGAACTTTGTGAGCCATGGCATCTATTACAGGATAGTTAGATCCTATTTTTTCAAATATTCTTGCCATTATCTCTTTGGGATCTTCTTATGATACCCATTGGAGTTAGATTCCTTTGTGGTTTATTTTTAAGATAACTCCCTTATTCATCATATATTATTTAGCCTTTAGTATAAGGGGCCTTATTTTTATATGATTGAGTCCTAGGGGTGCATTCACATAGTGTAGAAAGTGTACACACCTAATATTTTCAAAAAAAAAATTACTGACACTTTGTATCTTGTAAGAACCCATCAAATCTCAATCTCTCTAAGTTCATGACTTAAGGGGTGCATTGGGAAAGGGGTGGGAAGACCGTTGGTGCTTTGTAATATTTTTTTCCCTTTTACCACTTACCATTTACACACTCATCTCCTAAAACCATTTACCCTAAGATTATTCTTCTCAATCTTACCCATTTAAATCATTTGTCATGATTTATCCTCCTTGTTCTTGCCTTGACCCCATTTAAACCAGTTGACTATATTAGGTTGACTGGTTTGACCCTGTATAATTTTGAGCCTCTAATTATTATATAGGGTAAATTGGGTAGACCCTATACTATTTAGGGGTAATTTTCATTAAGATCTTTGTTATCCCTTTGACCGACCTAGTTCAAGACCTAGTGATTTATCTCCTAAAAACATATAGGGTCAACATGGTTGACCATGTATAGCCAACATATTCAAAAGGATTTAGGGCAAGATTTACCTATATATACAAGTTTATTTCTAACAATTGTTAAGAATAGAATCAAAGAATAATAAGTGTTAATGAACATCTTCTTATTGACTATTTTACTTGAGGAATAAATCTTAGGGTTCCATACTTTCTTTGAGGATATAAATCTTATCTTATGGAGAAGTCTTTTGGATACATAGATAGGTTGTGTAGCTTGATATGATTTGTCCTTATTATCCTTACATACCAAAATAATCTCTTATTAATCACCTTGGCCAAGGGAGAGATAGAGGCTCGAGGGTTCATCTTCAAGGTAAATATTCCTGACTTTATTTCTCCTTTATAAGAGTAAATAGATAATGTAGTTGTGCTTCTCCCCCATGCATTAGGATTATATATACATTGATGAGATTATATGTCTTATATGAATGTTTAGTTTAGTTTTTTTGTTTCTAACCCCCACTTTGTGCCACAAGCTTTGATGTGAACTAAATTAGATTTACTTTCTTATTTATTAGATATAGAGTGAATATTAAACCTAGGAATCTTTTAGTGTTGTTGCATGATTATGTTATACTATAGGATTCAGAACCCTTCTTGTCATGGTGTATTGTGACAAATGATCCCCTAATCAGGTCTAACATATCCCCATATTTATCATGTTCCCACTTAACAAATGTATTCCCAATCATAAGTGTAGGTATGCTCTATCTTCCCTGAGATAAGATTGATTTATATACATGATGAAGTTTTTATTACATACATTTTGGTAAACCTGACATGAATCCTATCCCACCACTAGTTGAATTTTCTTCACATTCCGCTTTATTATTAGCATTGTCTTCACTTTGGATTCACCTTCATGATACATTCTAGTGAACTCAAAGTGAACTAATACTTATAGGATTTGTTTACCTTATTTCATTTCTTTCATTCTTTCATGATTATTTTTATTATATATTTTCCATACTGGATTGACTCTATGGACCCAGTATCTAACTTTTATGCATAGGTTTTTAGGTATAGGCTAGTAGATTGACCCAGTCAACCTAATAGAGGTTTTAAATTTTTTAGACATCTAGTCCAGACTACTAGGTCAACCTAATTGACCCTGTACTATTTTAGACAATAGGTTAAAGATACTAGGTCAACCTAGTCGACCCTATACATTTCAAGCACTTAGCAATGAGTTTCTATAAAGCTTGATTGATGCAATCGACCTAGTTAGCAAAAATTTCAAACATATATCAAGATTCTTAAATAACAATATTCATTCTCTACATCTTTTATCTACCAAGGTTCCTTTCTATCTCTCTGACTCTTTCTTTTCAGTCTTTCCTTTCACATTTTGTAGTCTTTAAAACTTCCTTTGCATAGTTAACCAGATTGACCCTACCAACCTAGTTCTATGTTCTATGTGTTGTATAGATATTTGGGTTGACTCTACTAAGCCTATTAATTTTTGGACCTTGATTACACAGTATAGGTTCGACACTGTAGACCCTATTCTATATTTTATGCATACACTATTAACCATATCAACATTGTACCTTGTATCAAAGTTGGAATTAACCTTATATGTTAGTAAGTAATTCACAATTTCTTTTATTATTGCTTGTATGCTTAAAATGGATCACATATCTTAATTAGGTGGTTCTCAATTAATCATTTAGTTTCACTATTTTCTATTTTATGCATGCATGGCCAAATCATAAAATCTAAACAAGCATTTTAACTTTTGTCTACCCAAGGCCAACCTACCTAGATTTCATCACCAAAGGGAAATCTGACTTGATACTTTGGTCAAGTATAAAAAATTATTAATGGTATATTGACCCAATTGACCTTGTACTATTTTTAGCATTTCTCATCTATCTTTATTTCCCTTTATCATGGACTTTTTACTTGATGACAATAATGGATTGTATTCAAAAAACATGATGAATTTTACCAACCCTCATAGGGTCTCCCATAGATAGAGTATGGCTCATGTATTTTATGTTAGTAATTTTCATATTACCACTCAAATAATGAACTATGTGACCCCTCCTAATACCTCTTCATAGCATAATCCTACATTCTCATTATAATACCAACCCAAATTAGAGTATACCCCTTCAATTCTCTTCTTTATCTCTAAATTTCCTTAACATCAAGGAAAATATCCTTGTACCATTTACAATCTTATGATTAGTGGTCAAGCTGAAAAACCTCAATCATCTACTCCTACATTCCCAACTAGATTTGGGAGTACCACTTTCTTTAATTATTAGCCTCTTCCTTCGATTATGACCCCTTTTCATACCATGGCCTCTCATAAGATCTAGTATCATTAATCCTTCCACTAGTGTATTGTTTTCTACCCAAGGTAATCATGCTACTAGTTCTTCTTCTTCTCATCCATTCACTAGTCTATCTATTGCTATATAAGCAAATTTTTCCACTAGTGCCTCACATTCTCATAGCTCCTCTCAAGATTTTGTCAACACCAATAGTGGTACCCAAGCCACTAATACCACTTCTAATGCTTTTAATAATGATAATCAAAAACATCAACTATTGTTACAAACACTCAACCAAATGAATAACTTTCAAGCCCATGACATAATCAAATGATGAGAATGCAAAACCACCTTATTCATCTTCAATCTCATCCTCAACCAATGTCTTACGGCACACATAACTAGAATGTTACCCCTCCTCATCTTTGATATTCTAAAATAAATCTCATTTCTCAACCTCCTTTAGTCAACAAAACCATTAATAATCTCCAAAATGAACCTCTCACTACTTAAATTGGTAACATTGATATTGGAGGTATCAAACCTACAATTTCTTATAATGGATCAACTTATCCTACCCTTCATCTTAAAACATTCAAAAATATTTTTAAGTTTTGGGTCAAATTGAACACCTTTCCCACTACCAAAATCTTAGCCAAAAATCTCACAGGTGATGCCTTGGATTGGTACAACCAATGTATAACTCATTTCATTACTAGTTTGGAGGATTTAGTTAATGCTTTAGTTTAATAATTCTAAATTAGTGTTCTTCCTAAAAACATTTTTGCCCACATCATAAATTGTAAAAAACATGAAAATGAAACTACTCAAGCCTTTGTTAAAAGGTGGAAAACTTTATCAAATAAATGTGAATATAACATGGCTGATGATCATATTGTCCATCTCTTTACCAATGCCCTTTTTCCTAAACTTCAATATCAAGAAAACACTCTCTCCCCACGTACATTGGAGGAAGCTATTGACCAAGCTAAATGACAAGATTTATTTATGCATCAATTCGAGCCACCCTGACCTTATTTAAGTCCTCATATCTTAATTAAGAATAAAAATTACAATGTTACCAATGATGGAATTATAGATTCTTATGACACCATTCACAATGTTCAAGTTATCATTGCTACACATTCATCAGAATCAGTTCCCCCTTCTCAATAATATACCAATCCTCATTTATATTTACCAAAAAAAATTAATGTTCATAAACCTCTATCCTCAGCTAAATTTCTTAAGCATATACCTAGGCCTCTTCCATGATATCTTGGCCCTACCTATCCTATGAAATCCTAGTATGATCCTAACAAGTTTTGTTGGCTTCATGCTAGTTGAGGTCATTATCATAAGACCTTTAGACAACTTTGTAAATTAGTTATGGAATTTATTATTGGTCATAATTTTTATCATTATTATATCATTCAAAATCATCAATAAGCTTATAAAATTACTTTTAAATATTATAAATCACATGATAATACTCAAGCTTTAAATCAATCCAATGCTCATTTAGCTATATACAAAGACCATATTCTTGATCGTCAACCTATTCAATAAAATCATGATAAGGCCACCCCTTCCACCGATAATTTATAAATTCATATTGAACCCACTTCTAAATATAATGTGGTTAACATGAATAATATGTGAAGGGCGGTTGCTTTTATTCATTCCCACCCTATCTATACTCCTCCTTCATCTAGAACATATTGTGTTATTTAGGATTCTTCTCCAACTCTTGGGGCAAGATGACCTTTTTGATTTTGATTATTAAATTTATAATTCTCCCTTGGATAAAACTTCCTTTTCTATTTATACCACTCTTCCTTAATCTTCTAACACTAATGATAATCAAGTTTCTACTAATACTCCTACCAATTCTCAAAATCAACTTGAACTAGCTACTTCATCATCACAACATGATTTACAACCTTTTTCTAAACCTTCTCCATCTTACCAACATAAATTCAAATGTAATTCAACTCCTCCTTTTGAGGACCTCCTTAATCATTGTATACTTATATCTAACAACCTTATTATGCATTATGATGAGTGGGATCTCATCATGGAATTCGCTAATATCCCATCCTAGATTCCATTATTTGAGCTTATGAGGACTTATCCACATCATTGAAACCATCTTATGGAATTATTACTTGAGATGAATGTCCCTCATCCTCTGCTAGCTAGACAAGAGGCAACCTTATCTAGATTCAAAGATAGTATATTACAACAACGTGAAGAGATATCAATCAACATTGATGAAACTATAAAAACTTCTCTTTCCTTAAAATTTCATTTAGTTTCTATGATTCTCGATGATATTTTGATTCATATATATGGTCCTCATTTATTCATTACTATTCAAATAGGTGATATTCAAGTTAAGCATGCATTAATTGATGAGGGTTATGGTACCTGTGTTGCCTCTTTTGACTTCATTAAAACCCTTGGATATTTATAATGTAATCTCAAGTCTACACATATTACCTGCCAAGGATATGATAGAATGAAAATGTCTCTTCTAGGTTGTGTGTGGATTACCAACATTTCTCACTTATCATATTTCTCATGAGGGTGATGATCTTTAACTTTCCCATTTTATATAACATCTTTCTTGGTAGGTTGTGAACTCACTGTATGAGAATTGTTACTTCTTTCGCCTACCAAAGCATTAAATTCCCTCATAATGGAATCATTTATAGGATTTAGGGTGACACAAACCCTTGGAATTTTTAATAATTCTAAGACCATGGTGTCTTAAAGATTCTTACTATTGAACCTTTGTCCAACATTCCATTTAATGAGTCTTAACATCTTAATTTTCTTGTTAATTTAATCTAAGGTTACAATAAGCATCCTAAACTCATTGGGAACATTCAGCCTAACTTCTTAGATTTTAATGATGATGAGCCTAATGAGATTAACCTAAAGATCAAAACTTCCAATCTCTCAACTCACCTCATCTCACAGCTTCCTACTTCCTTTCATCTTCATTTTCGTAAGCCTCCTTGCGATGATATTCTCATAGTCTTAACCAAGTCTCAACATTCTATTCACCACACTTCCTTGAATGACAAGGTTATCCCTAATTTTTTTATTGATCTTCATACCCCAAATTATAATGATGGTTATACCCTAGATGATCTATTATTAGGTAGTCTTGTACAAGCCCATGATGTTGAAAGTGTACATTATCATTCTTCTTTACTTAAGTCTTTTTGTGTATCTTCCCATCTTACTTTATTTACAGTTCTAAATTTTAGTATTTTTCTTCTTTATCATAGGGTAGAGATGGTTCCAACACCTCTAGTTTCTAAGGAGCCTTGTATAAGTATGCTCATGGATCATGTTATGATTGGGCCTTACCATTTTTTCTAGGTTCCCTAATCATCGTAGTTGGTTTACTCTTGAGTTTAGAGTGACCCTCTTTAATCCTTATGTAGATTTTGTTCCTCCCTTATTAAAGCCCTTATCAGAGCCTATTCTTGCTCCCAATATAGTTTAGTCCTTTCTTATTTCCACTATAGTTAAAATTATTATAGTACCTATTGGTACTAAGCCTACCCCTACTTTTCATCCCATTTCTCCTTCCATAGAACCTAGTTCCATTCCTCTTCCATCACTATCTTCCCTTGGTGATGGTTTACTTCCCTTGATTAAGATGGATTTGTTACCCATGAAATGGGTTGATGCTTCCTCTTTGGCTTCTTCTGCTCCTATTATACCTCCTCTTACGTGTACTTCTCTTAAGACCACTCACAAGTATATATATTATTTCATTGGATAGATAATCATTATTCTACCCATTATCACTAGTTATGATAATATATTGATACTTTACATCCTTTTTTCCTACCTTAGACAAAGCCACACTTCCCTTGAAGGATCTAATTAAATATATACCTAAGTATGGTGAGGTATATTATTTGTGGTACCATTGTGGCACCCATCACACTAATAGTTTCCAAATCCTTTAACAACACCTTAAGGATCACCTTGTATCTATTCTAGGACCATCTTCCATTCCTCCAATAGGTTGTTCTCATAATAAGGATCCTCCTTCTTCTTCCATGGCTCCACCTCCAATGGATGCATCCCCTCTTGTGGTCTCTCCATCACCTTCTATGCCTTCACGTATGATTCCTTCACCTATGGACCTTCCCTCACTTATGGATCCATCTCCACCTATGAATCCCTCACCCATGGATCCTTATCCACCAATGATTCTTGCATCTCCCATAGATCCCTCTCTCACACATTCTCTCGAGCATCCCTTGCATGATTTTACTTAGCATGATCCATCAAGTATTCATACATTTTTAGTTGAGGAGATTAGAAGAGAAGTATTTTCCCAATTCTCATTAAAGATTATTGAGACATTAGTATCATTTTATATCCATCTTCATAGATATTTATCTAATGTCTTGGAGAATGTGTGTGTGTATATCTATAAATACTTATGAGCTCATGCATGGTGCCTTTAAATTAACATTTTGATGAGACGTGAGCTCCAATTTCATTATTATCTATCTATATATTATATCCTTTGATAATGTGTCAAATTATTATTTTATGGTAATTCTTTCCTTTTTGGTACTATGTCTTGATTATCTTGTCATTTATGTTTGCATATGATTGTATTTATTTATCATTGCTTCCTCTTTATTTCTTATGTTTTTCTCAAAACTCTCTTCTTGTGTCTTCATGATTGTTTTCTTTCTTATCTCTATTTTTCATAGATAATTGTCATTGTGACTTGGTTATACAAAACATGTTCCTTTTGTTTCTTATCTCCCTTTACCATGTGATTAATTAGAAAATAATGTACCTCATTATAATTGATTTTCACCGATCCATTTTGGATTTCATTTTTTCCTTCTTCCTTCTTTTTAAACTAAGCATATACATGGTTGAGACTTGAGATCACATGTTAGTTCATTGTTAAGCCTAAGTGTCCTAGTTAGTACTTGTCTTTGGTTACTTAGCTTCTTTTAACCTTATCCTAAATCTCATTCATGTGTATCACTACATATCTAATTTTTGGTCATTCCAAATCTATATGGGGGAGGAATATTCAAAATCCATTAAAAAATTAAAAGCCAAATCATTTTATAAAAGGCACTGATATAAAAGGCAAAAATATTCTTAAAATTCAAATCAAACTAAAATACATGCTTTAAAGCACCCATCATTCTATTAAAATCTTAAAATATGTAATTGGCCTCATAGTATAGTCAAGGTCCTTTGGGGTGTGGTAGATTAATAGATTAGAAGAGGAGAATAAAAAAATATTTTAGTGCTACCTACATTCTCATATAATTACCAAATATTTAGAGTAGACTGATGGCTCTGTAAGGGGTCCTAAAGAATAGGGAACACATCATGGGAAGTTAGGTCCATTTTGATTTTCTTTTACCAATATAACTTCATGATTTTATCTTAGTATCACACTTATCTACCTATAAATATTTATGTCTATAGCGAAAAGGTTTCCTTTTTACATTGATGGTCAATAGTCACTTAGTGTCTTCTCATGTCCTTAGTATAACTCTTTCCTCCTAAGGTCTTCTCATAAGACACTTAAGTCTTTATTTTTACATTCCCTTTTTCATTCCCTATACCCCTCATATATCCTCTTTAGAAATATTTTTTTGTCTACTAATTACTCCCCTTGGGATTTCATTCGTGAGTTGTATTATAAGACCATGAATAGGACCCAACATTCCTCAAAAAATACCAACTTTTTTATTCCTATTACCCACATCCTTTATTACCTAACTATTCCAATTTTTACACCCTAGTGGTTTTCTCTTTTTGAGTTACAGCATAAGATTGTGGATAGGACCTGACATTCTTCACAAAATTTGCCAATAATGCAAGTCACAAACAAAATTACATGTGTCAAATATGAGATAAGATGTGATTGATTATGAAGTTACATGTCATTTACATGTTTGAAATCTTGATTTATTATGTTTTATGATTACTTGATCTATATTTAAATTCTATTTTCTTATTTTCTTAGTGCATGTAAGAATACAACCATTTCTTGAATTTTTCATACTTTCCTATTTGAATTAGTGTGATAAATTTAAGACCAATCTTTTTCCAAATTTTCTTCTCTTATACTTCCCAATGTAATTTAGTTTAATCTATTGACTTAATTCATTTTTTAATACCATTTGTGCCCTTTTACATGCTTTCCATTTTATTACTTTTTTTCATACTTCACAACATGATTTAGTATGATTTTACTTGTTTTAATTTGGTGCAAAAATCTTTCACTTTGGTTTAAAAACAAATTTTCTCTTTAACATACCCTTGGTTCTTTATAATTATTCATTTTATTTTTATTACACATTTCCCAACTTGAAATAGTCTATAGTACATGTTTTGATTGATTATATTTTACCAATTATTTTTGCTTGTTTCTTTTAACCATGCAAGTGTCCTACATAATGCTAGAAAAGAAACCACGTATCATATATTTCTTAAAGCATATAAAACAAAATATAAATACATGTGATGGAAATAAATATATCCAAATCATCTACAGCCACAACCATAATAATAAAAACATACATAATCAACATCAATATGCCAAAATGATACATCATATATATATATATATATATATATATATATATATATATATATGTCATGAGTTTTGATGCAATAAATACAACCATATATATAATGTTCTAGCCCTATGGCTAGGCTTGATTATACCTATCTCATTTCCTAGCCATGCTACCTACTAAGGCCTTAGTTTGACTCCTTCAAATAATACATTATAAGTAAGCCATCTAAGATCTTATTCCCTTTACATATCCCTATAGATGCACTACTTACACCTATGTCTATGCCAACTAGGTCTAGGTTGTTATATGTGCCTATGTCATCTACATCACTATATCCAGATGCATAACTCTCTCCCATGCTAAGGCCTACCATTCTTATATCTCATCTACACCCATATCTATTGGTGGTGACATCCTCTCTCTCTATTCATATCTACCTTGATACCTCTCTAGTTAATCTAAACTAGCTTTCCTGAGCTAGGGAAAATGGTACACTGAGGTCCTCTAATGTAGTAGGGTCATATAACTATAGAGTCTCATCTAGGACATCATGGAGTGATACCATTATAAGGGACCCCCATCTCTCTTCCTCATCCTCATCTACACCTATAAAATCACACCTAGATAGATATTAGATCACTATCATATCTCATAATATCTATCTACCTCTAGTCTCTATTTCAAAATAAAAACTTAAGAAATAATTTAATCATATTTATTACCTATATATGTCTCAACCACCATGATATCTCCATCTACATGACCACCTATCATAGTATTTCCATCCACATGGCCTCCTAATACCTCCTCAATAGGTCACATTCTCAACTCAAATCTAGTTATCATGGCTTGCATCTACCTTAGCCTGCACTTAAGTGGCCTCTCTATCATCAAGCTCACATGTTGGGTCATTAAGGATGGTGATAGTCTCCACTTTCTCCTAATGTTCCTACCTCCATCAATGTCATGTCCTCAATGGTCATAGCTCATCTTGTTATAGATATGGTGATGGTATCTCTAGTGCTACTACTTATGTATCCCTCTCATCCTACTTTTTTCCCTATCATTCTCACCCAATCTATGGTCACTCACAATGTGGTCTAAGAATCAAAATAATCACTAGTGGCCCTAGTCCTTTCCTCCCCATGGCTCTCTCACATATTGAGACCACTACTCACACATTAATATCAAAGCCATTATATGAGGTAAAATAATCTATCATAGTACCCATGCCACTGAATGTGGATATCCTCAACAAATATAGTGTCTAATCACCTCTATCCTTATTGTAGCTGGTAAAACTATGTACTAGTTTGGCCATGTAGTCACTATGTTCCCACATGGTTTCCACACTATATAAGTGTGTCTCATCATATATGTTATTAACATATGGGGCATGATTCATACTACCTAGTCCTCTCTCCATATTCACACTTGAGGTGACCTATCATCGACTGCATGGGGCAACCCATACAAATGATACCTGATAAACCCCTCATATATCCAAACCATCATTAATATGATTAGTCTTATCAACTTTTGCCTCTAAATAACACCTCATACAGATCATTTATGAGTTGGACCCATACAATTAAATCAAGATCATATAATATTCTCTCCTCTAGGATCATCCTACATAAGGCTACCATGAATAGTGGTACCTTATCATCTAACTTGTGACATAACACTCTCTATGTCATAAGTTTTATCATAGCATTTCAAATATATAAAATATATGATGCATATACATCAAACATACTAATTCACCTACCTACTAATATCATATATAAAATTTTAGCCCACATGGCTAAGGCTCTCCTCTCCTCCTAGCTATCTGGTATGCCTATAATCACTAGTGCTCTTAATACGGGTAACCCTAGGATGGTATGCACATCCTCCATAGTGATAGATAAATCTACCATGTCCCCATCTGTCTCCCATCTGAAGATGTTAGTAAATCATTCCCAGCATCCATAGAACATGACTAATAAAGCCATGCTTCGAGGAATCCTACACATGTCATCTATCTCTCCTATGCCTACAACTACTGGCCTAGATCTATATCACATGGTCAGATGCTCTAGCAAATCTAGTATCCAAGACATATATATCAATCTCTAGAACCTAGGCCATCCCTACAACTAAGAAATAATAAAATATGTATTAGATCCTCCATGTCATGTATAGTTAAAATACTTTATTTTGACAATTTTATCAAAAACAAGCCTAACTACTTTAATTTCATTCATTTTTACCTTTTTATACCATATTTGGTCCTTGTTGCCCTTACTTGGTCATTTTTAGTCATTCTAGCCTTCTTTAAGCCTTTTTCATGCATTTCCATACAATTCTAATTCTTTTGTCAACTTAGTTTGAATAAAATATCCCTATTTTTATCTTGGTTGACATCAAAATCTAAGTCAGCCCTCTTATTTTCCCCTCCCTAGTACTACATTATCATTTTGGACTTTTTTAGATCAATTAGCAAAATTATACTAGGTCAGCAATCTACAAAACATACAAGGTTGGCACACACCTACTAGGTGAATAGTGTGTATTTTGCCTATTTTTAGCCTAATGGGTTGATTGGGTTGACCCAATTGTTTTTAGTTATCAACCCCTTGCATTTTCCTAAAAAAGTGCCTTATGCTAGTTTTCTCCCTAATTCCTTTAAACACATTTACCTAATCAGTTTATACTACCTATAAAATCTATTTTTTATTCATTTGGACATCTATAAATGCTAATTTTTTTTCTAAAAATACACTTAATTCAACAAAATACTCAAAAAATAGCTTAAAATTCATAGTTGCATACCTGTTGTGCACATGTTGTCACTCCGAGAGCCCCTCCTCATCTAGCCTTCCATCTCCTTGCCATCCTATCTTGTTTGGTATCTAGAGTTATTATTTTTAGGTAGATTACTTATTTTGTTTATATCTTTTTTTCTATTCATCCATTTTATAAACCATAAAATGAATTGGATTGGTGATGAAATAGATAATATTTTCCACTTTCATATGCCTATCTTCCAATTTTTTTGATTTTTGGCTATTTTTTTCACTAACTTCTAAAGGTTCAACCAGTGTTCTTCACATTGGACATCTTCACATCTCTTGCAATCTACTTTATCTACAACACTAAGGTAAGTAAAGGTACATGTTTTTCAATTTTGTCCATTATTTTATCTTATTTTCTACTTAGTGCACTTTAATTATCATCATAATTGTGTGTTATCATGTTCTATTTCTCAAAGCACCATCATGTGTTACACTTACATGATACTTGATGAGATTAAATTGGGTTATATGTATACAAATAATATTTTCAAACTTTTATTAATTACTGACACTTTGTATCTTGCAGGAACTTGTCAAGTCTCAGTCTCTCTATGTGCATGTCTTAAGGGGTATATCAAGAGAGGGGTGGGTAGACCATTGCTGCTTCATAATATTTTTGTCCCTTTTTCCACATGACATCTACACACTCATCTCCTAAAACTATTTACCCTAATTTTATTCTTCTCATTCTTACACATTTCAATCATTTACCAAGCTCTATCCTCTTTGATCTTGCCTTGACCCTCTTTCAACCAGTTAACTTTACTAGGTTGACTGGATTAACCTTATACAATTTTTAGCCTATGATTATTGTATAAGGTTTATTGGGTCAACCCTATACTATTTAAGGCTATTTTTTCATTAGGAACTTTATTAGCCCTTCAGCTGACCTAGCTCAAGACCTAGTGATTCATCTCTTGAAAGCTTATAGGGTTGACTAGGTTGCCTCTATATAACTGACATATTTCAAAGTATTTAGCTAAATATCTACCTGTATATACAAGTTAATTTCCAATAATTTTTAAAAATATAAGTGAAGAAGAATAAGTGAGAATGAGCATCTACTTATTAACCGTTATAATTGAGGAAGAAAGCTTAGGGTTCCATACTTTCTTTGGAGATACAGATCTTGCCTTATGGAGAAGTATTTTGGATGCATAGATAGGTTATGTATCCTAGAGATGATTTGTCTTTTTTATCCTTACATACAACAACAATCTATTTCAAAGCACCTTGGTCAAGAGAGATATTGAGGCTCGGTAAGTTTGTCTTCAAGGTAAGTATTCCTAACCTTATTTTTCCTTTGTAAGAGTAGATAGATAATATAGTTGTGCTTATCTCTCATGAATTAGGATTTTGTATACATTTATGTGAGTATATGTCATATATGCATGTTTAGTTTAGTTTTTTTTATTTCTAACCCCCACTTTGTGTCACAATATTTGGTGTGCACTAGATTATATTTACTTTCTTGTTTATTATATATAGATTAAACATTAAACCTAGGACTCTTTTAGGTTTTTTGCATGATTATGTTAGAATGTAGGATTTGGAACCCTTCCTAGTATGGTGTATTATGACAAGTGATCCCCTAATTAGGTCTATTGAATCCCCATATTGGTCATGCTTTCAATTAACAAATGTATTCCCAATCAGAAGTGTAGGTATGCTCTATCTTCTTAGAGCTAGGATTTATTTATAGACATGATTAATTTATGATTTAACACAAAAATTGTATGAGTAGGGATTAGCATTCTATTTATATTAACCTTTATTGGTCCACCTAGTGGACCATAATTATCTAGCCTATCTCTTTTATTAGCTGAGTAAGGCATTTTCCTCTAACTAGTTTGTTTATATCAATTTAAAAGTCATACTCTTATAACTTCATTATCCATCAGCCTCTTCATTCACCTAGATCATTCTACCCCAAAATTTACTTTATAACTAGGTCCAAGACAATGGTAGGTACTTTATTCCAAAGGATGTAATGCTTGAATTTTTTTCATTGCCTTAATTAGGGCATATGCATGCTTGTCCAATGTCTAATACTTGAGATTTCCATCCTTAATATTAGTGCTCATAAAATCCATGGTCTATTCTTCTCCTTCTATCCTTTGGTTGAGGTACGTGGGAATGGTGTGCTCTATATTAATGGTATATACATATAAGTCTTATATATAGTCTAGGATGATGAGCACAAGGGCTTGCATGATTGCATATTTGATATGCTATAAATCTTTCTTTGATTCCATGTGTAAATATACTTTAGCATCCTATTTCAACATTGCATTCAAGGTCTTCACTATTTTTTCAAATATAAAAATAAATCTATGCACAAAGTTGATGTTCCAAAGAAAGAGTTTAGTTCTTTCTTGCTATTAGGTAGAAGTAGTTTATAAATTACATCCTTCATTTTAGGGTTGATATAAATGCCTTATTTTGTGACAATGTGACCAAGAATATTATCTTAGGTGACATTGAACACACTAGTATTTGGTTTTATTGAAATTCCATACCTTATGAATCTTTTAAATACCCTTTCTAAGTGGTGCACATGGTTTGACTTGTATTTTAAAAACATAGTTAGGTCATCCATATATATTATTATACACTTACCTATCAAGCCCTCAAAAGTGAAGTCCATTAGACTTTGGAAAGTGGTACCAATGTTGAATAACCTAAAAGGCATCCATTTATAATAAAATATGACCCAATTAGTGGTGATCACTTAGTTCTTTCTTTAGGGTTGACCAAAACCTATTTATATCCCGATAATACATCTAATAAGGACATTATTTTAGACTCGATCACCATATAGACAACCCTATCTAGGGAGGAAAATATGTATTTATCTTTATTTGAGGCCTGATTCAAGTTTTAAAAGTCCATGCACAAACAAATTTATCCATTATTCTATTATAGCCGGACTAGATTAACCACCCAAATGGAGTGGTAAATCAAAATAATTATCCCTACTGAGAGTAATTTATGTACTTCCTTATGTATAAAGGGCTCTAATATTTGGTTCATTAGTCTCTACCTTTTCTTGAAGGGTTTTTGTCTCAATTTCAATGTAATAGTATGAGTGATTACTCTCGAGTTGAAGACCTTAAGGTATCCATAGGCTAAGTAAATCACATCCTTATACCTAAACTATAACCTATATAACTTCTCTAATTAAAGGTCCATCTAATCAAGACCCACATTAACCATCTAGGGATTCTTTGTAGGGACAAGAATAATAGGTTGGCACCTTCAATATTCAAACTTGGGTTTTTTCACTTAGAAGGTTGTGTCTAATGCATCGAATGATCTTTCTAGTGAAATAATCCACTTTAGAATATGGTTTTAATGAATATTTAGGATCCCATACTTATCCAACTCATCATCAAGGTTGTATCTATCTTTATTATCTATGATTTGGTCCTCAAATATCTCCTCATAAATAAGAAATTAAATGATTTTTTAGTCATCATCAAAGACATGGAATTTAGTCACGTTATTCAGGATAGAAGGACATGTGATGAGTTTCATAGAGAAAAAATGAGACTCAATATCATATAAAGGGGTTAATTTCACTATCATCAATGCTAATGAGTTAGCTACTTGATTTTATTCCCAAGGAATAGGCATAATATTGAATATTTGGTTAGGTCCAAAGATCTATGCTTATACCTTTTGAGGTATGATAGTTTACATTGAAACTTAGTTTTCATCAAGTTGACCACTAGTTCATAATTTTTAAATAGTCTTAGTTCATTTGCCTCATGTGTTAATGTAAATTTAATCCTAGGATTAGAGCTTCATACTTTTCTACATTATTTATGCAAGGCAATTATAACCTATAGAAGGATAGATCTTTCCTCTATAGGGGGTCTATGAGTAAAACACTAACTCCAATACCTTGTTTATAGAAAGTTATATCTATATAAAGAGTACACAAGCCAAGAGAACTTGGGTTGTGATTGGTTTAGGTTTTGGGAGACTTTATGCTTAGCATTTAGATGCCTAGATCTAAGGAAACCAAGTTTATCTTCTCATTAATGGCATTATATTTAGTTATCATATGCTTCATGCATGGTTCTCTATCTACCATTATTATTTTGGCTAGTCCTCTCCATGGAAACCACATATGGGAGAAATATATTTCCATATACCCATTAAAGACCTTACACCAATCTCTATTGAGGAACATGTCATAGGCTTCTCAGATATCCACCACTTGTATGTATATAAAGTGTTTAATCCTAGGATCATATTCAAATTATATGTGGTCTTTTAGTAACTCACCTATCATTTTCACCTTTGACTTATCTAGCTAGACTACCACTTTGTCTAAATTTATGGGGGCTAGGCTGAGTTTCTCACATATGTCATCTAGTGTCACATTTTTTGAGGTTCTTGAATCTAATAAGAAATTATACAATTTATTTCCAAACAATAATATGGTTTAAATGAAAGGAGTCACCTCCATTTTATTATTTTGAATAATCATATTGGTGTGTGTTGCTCTTAGTTTTGGCTGAGCCTATGGGGTTGGATTTTGAGTTAAGGACTTCAACAAGAGATCTCGTTGCTTTGTGATTTGAGAAAGCTTGTGAAGGGTAATGTTAGTCTTGATCTTTTTTCATATCCTCGACTATGTTTTAACTTCCTTTAATTTGTATTGGTGGGGTTTCCATAGGTGTTTTGGGTTATTGAGGTCTTGGATCTAGAGGATCATTCTTAGAATTTTGGTTAGGAGGGGTTACACCAGTATTGGTGGGTTTTTAGGTAGTAAGGGTTTGTTTTTGTTTCCTATTTCTTAGGGCATAGTTACTCTTTTGGAACTACTAAAATGATTTCATCTCACTAATACCCTCCTTTATCTACTTTTATTCTTAGATAGGTAATTCCATGGTTTCTAACACCATAGCATTACTAGGGGATTTACCTAAGTTAGAGGATTTTGAATGATTAGGGACCACCTCATATTCCTCCATCTCTTTTTAGAAGATCTAGAAAGCATAACCAAACTCCATGCATTGTAGTTACCCATGCATGATCATGTTATGTACTTGACACTAGTTATTCAAGGTTATATCAAAGATATTAACCTCAAATAGCCTATTGGGTGAAGGTTCTGGGGGTTTGTGAGAATGGTTATAACTCTTATTTGGTCTTTGATATGTGAATATTTTTTTGGATCTTTTTGCATTTTAGTTACTCACATATCTTTTTAGCCCTAGGAAGTCATTTATAAGTTTTTGTACCATCCAATGAATGGCATATAGCTCATTTTTAGTGTAGTCTTGAGGTATGGTGTGGGTATTTTTAGCTATGGCTAATGTAACCTAATGTAGAGTTTATGTATTTAGTTCTTGTATTCCTAGGTTTAGTAATCCCAATTATTGGTTTAAAGTGGGATGATTGAGTGGGATTTGATGTATTACTGGGAGAGGTTTAGGCAGAGGTGTATTTTGATTCACTTTGGGTAATAATTTTAATGTGGGAATATGTGGTAGCATATCAATAGTAGGGATAATCATGTGACCTTGGGGTTTCAATTGCCTATCAACTTTTATGCCTATCCACTTTTATGGTCCCTACATAAGTTTAGGATAGGTTTGTTATAGTTGTATCCCTCTTTAGGAACATGGTTATCCAAGGGTCTATCACTTTTTTATACATTTCAATTTTTAAGTGGGGGTTGGGTTGATAAAATATGGTTACCTAGCTATACATCTTTTGAAACCTATCATTAAAGTTCATAATGGGTTCATTGGGATCCATCTTGATACAAGTAAACTAATGGTATAAGACATTGGGGTCTATCACTTGCCCAAATTAGGTGAGGAATGTACAATTGAAGTGGTCTCAACCTAGGATAGATTATTTATGAATGTTGAGGAAATAATCATCCATAGATTCCATTAAGGTAAAAGTGAAATCCTACATGCCACATCCTTGTGTTGTACATTTAGAAGTCTCAGGGTAATCTTGTAGGATGTTATGTGTTGATTCACAATTTGTCTCATGCTAGGGGTGAAATAGGAAATATATCTCTATTAAGAATTCTCACTGATGTTAAGTTATCATTGATGTCAAAGAGATCATGAGATACTAATGCATTAAAGATAAAGAAGTTATGTTTGATAGCTTGGAGAATATATAGCACATATGTAGGTATATAATGATAAAGAAGAAGTTGTGAGGCATATATAGATGTCTTGGTGAAGATCTAGTGTGTCACTTGATAATTTGGAAAGAGAAACATATATATTCTAGCTTATGAGAAGCTAAACCATCACCACACATCATGTAGATATGAATGAACCAAAAATTCTGTGAATTTATTTTAGGTATTCAAAAAGTCAACTCAGTTCAAAGGTTTTCATGGAGATGTTGTCTATAGTGCCAAGAAGGTACCCTAAAAATTTGGACTATTGAAGTGTTTTCTAGATCAAGTTATAAACCTTAAAATTTGTTCTTGAAAACTATGATGGGATAGATACCATCAAGTTTAACTACATTGAAGTCTAATCTCACTAGTTAGTAGATCTAATGGTGAGCATTCATCATCTAGATTTTGATCTAATGATGTGCATGAAGTCAAATTGTCAATTATTCTTGAGATTAAATATGCTTGTGATAAGTGTCTCTATCTCATTAATCTAACATAATATCAATGGTTCACAAGTGTTCATGTATATAGATATTGATGGTGTGGATCAAGTTAAAGAGTCAAATGTCCAAAAGGCATGTAGAGCTATCAAGTGGCACAACTATGAGAGCTTTGATCTAATATCAATGGTGAACATTACAAGATAAAGATATAGCTAATCCAAAAGATATTGAGGGTGCATATTTTTCCATAATTTTTAGGAAGCATGATATGAGGTTAAGATGATCAAAGTTTAGTGTCTAAATAGTGATCATTGGAATTTAGATATTAAAATTAATGAGGGAAAACTAATGCTTAGTTTTTGAGCTATATCTTTTGATCTAGGAAGAATCTGCTAATGGAGTAAAAGGAAAAGCTAAAGAAGAATTAATGGCACATCTATAGAATCTAGTTATAAGGTTTGTATATTTGTACAATAGAAGTTATGGATATTTAAAGTTGAATGTTTATTCATTCATGGTGTTACTGTGTACAAAATTTTGTGTAAGCAAATTGTGCTTTAGTAGAGGAGTTTTTTGGTATATGTATTCACATGAAGATGTCATAGGGGTCATATGGAGTGGACCCATGTATTTATAATTTATCCTATATTCTTAATTTTCTTGATGAAGTGATAAATGGGTGAATTGCTCTCCATGAGACCTATAAGGGCTACTAATGCATAATTAAAAGGTGTAGCTACTTAAGTGTGACCCATGAATGTTATGACTAACCTGTGAGGATGGTATTGAGTTTTGTGTTAACATCATATATGTCTTAAGGGTTAAGGCAAGTATTATGGCTGATATATAAGTTGATATTCATGACGACTCTATAAATAGTGGAGATCAAGGCAATTGATTCTAGACTTGAATGTGGATGAGTTGAGAGAGCATAAAATAGAGATAAAGGAAAGAGATCAAAGGGAGTGTGCTCAGTGGATGGACTGAAGTATAAAATAGATTGAGTATGAGTGAAGAAACTAGAAAGATCTAAAAGGGGTATTTGGATGCATTGATTATATGATAAAGTTTGAGTGTGTGTGAAGAGTTTGAAAGAGATCTATTATACATTATGTATTCAATAAAATTTAAATGAAATAAATGTTATGGAGATGTTGATTTCATAATTATTGTATGGGTGATCAAAATATAGAATAAGTGGGTGCCTATTCATAATTAGGGGTGGGTGTTCCTTATGAAGTGGGTGATTCACTGAAAGGTCTCTTGTTTGTGATAATATTATAGGATAAGTAATCCATGTGTTTGTAAGATTAATAGTGGGTTTTATTCCCCAAGAGGGTTTCCCACATAGATCTTATGTTATGTGTGTGATCTTGCATCATGTTTCTTATTCATTATTATGAACATATTCTATGCTCTATGAATGCACGTGATCATTGATTAAGTGTTTTAAAGGGTTAAAATTGAAGTTTGAAATATCTTGCATCACTAATTTACCCCCTCTCAATGATTGTACCTACAATAATTAGTATCAAAGTAGGACCTTCATTATAAGTTTGACCACTTGAAGGTGATCTAAGGTAAAATATGACAACTCGATAGATGTAGGGTTTCTCTACTAATCAATAACCATTGTTCAATGGGTTAAATTATTATTTTTAGAGTACAAGGATGAGGACAAACATTATGTTTCTAGGGTTTTATATTTAGAAATCTATCATGGATGGTTATACTATACCAATTACTCCTGTAATTAGTACTGATGAGAAGAAGTTGAGTGATAGTAATTCAAAAGTTGTAAATGATATCATTTATTGTCTATCCAAGGTTGAGTTCACCAAAGTGATCCATTACAAGTCTGCCAATGAAATTTTGGTCATATTACATACTATTTATGAAGGAGACTATAAGGTAAAATTGGCTAAGTTGTAGACCTACCTAAGGCAATTTGAAGGTCTCAAAATAAAGGAAGAAGATACTATGTCATCCTATATTCTAAGGGTTGATAAGGTAGTAAACATGATCAAAGGTCTTAGAGAGGTGATTTATGAAGATACTATAGTATAGAATCTATTGAGGACTCTTACACTCAATTTTGATTCAAAAGTCTCTACTGTAGAACAAAGTCATGATCTCACTTAGTTAAATATGGATGAACCACATGGCATCCTTACTACCTATGAGATGAGAGTTGATGAGGATAGACCTTGTAAGAAGGAAGCAGCCTTCAAGGTGATCAACAAAGCTAAGAAGAACCTGTTAAATCTTGAATATTTTGATCATATTGAAAATCTATGATTATAAGAATATTTAATGTAGGATCAAGTAATTATGAAGGAAAACTTACTTTTAAATGTTTTTCATGTGGTAAAGTTGGTCATTTTATAGCTAAATTTATATACAAAATTGAACTCAAAGAAGCTCATGATAAATCCCATGGGGATGAACATAATAAATATACGGGTCCTAACAAGTACAAAAAGTTATTCAATAATAAAAATGGAAAGAAGGAATAAAACAAAGTTAGTAAGATCTTTTACCATAAAGAAAAAAGTAACTCATCTTCTGAAGAGGAAGTAAACACATCTAATTATGATGATTCTTTCATAATGAGGACAAGGAGACACTATTCATGGATTTTAGTGATGATGTAGGTGAATGTTATTTAAGAAGAGATTTATTTTGTGGATATAACTCAAAAGAAGAAGATGATAAATTCACTCTTGAAGATAAATATCTATATACTACAAAATAAATGAAGATACTACAAAGAAAGAATAGAAATGAAGATTCCTTGATCAAATCTTATGATGAGAAAATTGGACGTTTTCAAGGAAAGTTGAGTAATGAAGTAAAGGAGGATGATGAGATCACACAATAGCTTGAAACTCAATTTTATACTATTAATGAGGAATTAAAGAGTAATTATGAAGAATGTATCATGAATCAATCAAATATGGAGTCTTTGAAGATGAAACTAAATCAAGTTGTGGGCAAGATTGAAGCATTTTAGAAGTTAGAAGAAAATAGCTCTAGAAGAGATGATCTCATGATAAACAAATATATAGATAATGATTTAGATAATAAGTATGAATTAATAAATTATCTTGAAGATATAAATATTGAGAACATAAATAACAAGAAGATGATGTCACAAATCAAGGACTATGAAGAGCAACTCAATGTGTTTGAAGAAAAAATGAATGATGACACTAGGGAACATGAAGATACTATCAATAATCTTAACAGTCAAGTAGAAACTATGTATACAAGCCTAAAAACCAAAGAAGATGAGAGGTTAAGGTATGTGACTGAAATTGAGTCATTAAAAGCTGAGTTAGACAAACTTGTAAGGTGAAGTCATTTGTGAAATTTAAAAAGAGCTCAAATGATCTTGACAATATTTTGAGTAGTCAAAAGCATGTAAGTGATATAACTAGTCTTTGATATAAATAAGAACATAATCATGTAACTCAAGACAATATAAAGGTTGATGTGAACAAGCATAATCAAACTTTGATTATCAATCATCAGTTAAGGAATGAAGGTGTTGGTAGAATGAAAACAAATCAAATCAAACAACTAAATGTTATGAGGTATACAAATTTCAATGGACATTGTTACTCCTATAAGTAGTTTGGTCATAGGCCAAAATATTGTAAAATATCCTCAAGGAATGAATTTTCATGGAATTATGAGCAAGACAATGGCAAGGATGAAGAACATCATCACTCAAGATAATCAATAGGTTCATAAGGAAATAATGACATGTTTTTCTACATGTGTCAAGGATTTGGTCGTATTACAAACTTTTGTAGTATCTTCATTAGGAGACCAAATGATTAGGTACATGAATGAATTCATGAAATTTTAAGGAATAATCATATATCTCAATCATAAAGTATGTACAATCCAACAAGCCTCATTTGTTTCAAATTTAATGAGAGACGTCACATAGCAAGGTTATATAAGAATGATCAGTATTCTACTTTAAATATTATAAATCCTATCATGAAGAGGATTCATAGTGAATGGAGGCCTAAGTAGGTAAATGAAAAACATGATCAAAGTGGATTATTTGTCATAAAAAATAAGGAACAAGTTTAAGTATCAAGGAACAAGCCTTATCTTCCCAAATGGATTAGGAAATCAAGAAGGGTCCTAATATTAAAGAAAAGAATAAGGTTGAGATCTCATTCAAAGACAATCTAAAGATGAGGAAGGAATACAAGTCATGTGAGAGAATGGAGATATGGTAATCTCCTAATTTTTGTGATCTTTAGTCCCTCTATGACAAGTGGGTGTCTCTACCTATGGTTATTAAGAGACATATTTATGATGTGGAAGCAAGTGTGTGTGCTCTAGGTAATAATCAAAATATTAATCAGTACAAATTTATATTCTCTTCAATTTGATTATAATAAATTCATGTTTGGCTAAGGGGGGGATAACTTAGTTAGCTTGAGTAACTTGAAGAAGCTGTCCATGATGTAATGGGGAGCATATGTGAAAAATCTTTAGTCATGATATAAGTGTGAAGATGTATACTACAATTGTGAATTTAAGAAGATTGACATGCTAACTTGATCAAACCAAGTCATGTATTTTGACAAAGTATTGAATATTCAGGTATGAAGAAAGAGAGATTATGACCAGCTTGTGAGGTCTAAGGATCAAAGGAGTTCATGTTTAGATTGGTGTATGTCAAAGGGGAAGTAATTGATTTATATGCCTTAAAGTATGTAAGTATTTTTAGCATCTTAAATGTTATTTTAATGTATTCATAATGTTAAGGAATGATAGTTTGTAGGTTGAGGAAGAGACCCTTTGTCATTAATGTCAAAGGGGGAGAAAGATCAAAATAAAGAAGTTCAAATGAGAAGCGGTCATTCTGAGGGTGTTTTTACATCAATGATAATGGGGGATATTGTTGAGCAAGGTCATTGATGTTAAGTTGTCATTGGTATCAAAGAGAGCATGAGATACTAATGCATTAATGATAAATAAGTTGTGTTTGATAGCTTGGAGAATATATATCACATATGTAGGTTTGTAAGGACAAATAAGAAGTTTTAAGGCATCCATAGATGTCTTGGTGAAGTTTTAGTGTATCACTTGATCATTTGTAAAGAAAAACATGCATATTCTAGGTTAAAAGAAACTAAACCATCACTAAACATCATGCAAATATGACTGAAGTAGCAAGATTGTCCATTTATTTTAGGTACTCAAAAATTAAATTGAGATCAAAGTTTCTCATGGAGATGTTGTCTATAATGCTAATAAGGTGCCTTGAAAGTTTAGACTCTTGAAGTTTTTTATTACTCAAGTTATAGCCATTTAAAGTTTCTGTTACAGACTATGATGAGATAAAGACTGTCAAGTTTAACTACATTTAAAGTTTCTCTTGTATACTATGATGAGCTAAAGACTATCAAGTTTAACTAAAATGAAGTCTAAGGTCACTAGTCAGTAGATCTAATGGTGAGTGTTCATCATCCATATTGTGATCCAATGGTGCATGTGAAGTAAAATGATCAAAGGTTATTGAGATTAAACACACTTATGACAAGTGTCTCTATCTCATTAATATAATACAAGATCAACAATTCATGGGTGTTCATACAGATAGATTAATGGTGCAGGTTGAGTCAAAGAGTTAAATGTGTAGAAGGCATGTAGAACTACCAAGTGGCACAATCATGGGAGATCTAATCTATGATCAATGGTGAGTGTTGAAAGATAAATATCTAGGTAGTCTTGAGGACATAGATGATGCATATTTATCCATAGTTTCTAGGGAACATGAGATTAGGTTGAGGTGATTGATGTTTAGTGTCTGAATATTGACTGTTCAAATTAAAATATTCAAATTAATGAGGGAAAACCAATGCTTAGTTTTTTAGCGATATTTTTTGATCCATGCATAATTTGTTGATGGAGTAAAAGGGAAAGTTAAAGAGGACTTTAATGCACATCCATAAAATCTATTTAGAATGTTTGTATGTTTGTATAGTCAAAGTTATGGAGTTTTAAAGTTGACTATTTGTTTGTTCATGGTGTTACTATGTACAAAATTATGTTTGAGGAAATTGTGCTCTAGCACAAGAGTGTTTTGGTGGATTTATTCACATGAAGATGTCATAAGGGTCATATGAAGTGGAACCATGTATTTAAAATTTATTTTATGTTCTTAATTTTCTTGATGAAGTGTTAAATGGGTGAATAGGTCTCCATGAGACCTATAAGGGCTACTGAGGACTAATTGAAAGGCATAACTACTTAAGTGTGACCCATGAATGCTATGACCAACCTGTGAGGATGGTATTGAGATTTGTGTTAACATGATAGATGTATTAAGGGTTAAGGCAAGTATTATGGCCAACCTAGAAGTTGATATTCATGAAGACTCTATAAATAGTAGAGATCAAGGCAATGGTTTCTAGACTTGAATGTGGATGAGATGAGAGAGTAGAAGATAGAGATGAAGGAAAGAGATTAGAGGGAGTGTACTCAATGGATGTACTTAAGTACATAACAGGTTAAGAATGAATGAAGAAGACTATAAATATATAAAAGGGGTGTTTGGATGCATTGCCTATATGAGCAAGTTTGAGTGTGTGTGTGAAGAGTTTGAAAGAGAGTTGTTATACATTATTTCTCTAATCAGATTGAAATATAATCAGAGTTATGGAGATATTGATTTCATAGATGTTGTGTGGGTACTTAACATATAAAACAAGTTGGTTCTTATTCATACTTAGGAGTGGGTGTTCCTAGTGCTTCACTAAAATGTCTCATGTTTGTGATTATCTTATAAGATAAGTAGTCCATGTGTTTATAGGCTTGAAAGTGGGTTTTATTCCCAAAGAGGATTTCCCATGTAGATCTTTTATTATGTGTGTGATCTTACATCATATTGATTATTCATTGTTATGAACATCTTGTATGCTTTATGGATGCATGTGATCATTGATTGAGTGTTTGAAAGGATTAAAATTAAAGTGTGAAATATCTTTCATCAACAATTCACCTTACTATCCCAGTGATTGTACCTCCAATAATCTCTTAGGGTTCTTAGGTAAATCATGTAAGGCTCTTAAGACATTAATGATAGAGCTATCTAACTAGGCCATCTTGGGTTGTAAATTTGGGATAGGTTATGGGGATTACGTGATAGTAATTATGGTAGGTCTAGGTTGGTTAGACCTAGATTTTCTATGGAAAATAAAGGTGTAAATTACCAATCTACCTTAGTGACACCTAGTCCTAGTAATAGGGGAGCTAGTCTCTAGTATGCCTCATAATCAAACAATAGTTAACACATTGTTATCAACAAACCAAAATAAACATATAAAATTAAATCAATAACAATAATGGATTATTTTAATAGGTCTTCCTTATAGCAAAAAATAATATTCACTCCAATCTACTCCTCATGAATCACCCATGAGATTAGGCATTCCTTAAACATGGGAAGGTGGGGACAACTACAAACTATCATCCTCCATTTTAGGACTAATTTGGGATTAGACTAGAGCATGACTAGAGGTATTGGACTTCATGAATAGATTCTATGTGTATAATCTATAAGAGATGCACTATCACCATCAAAATTTAAATCCAATGTCTTACATACAGATTAAATATTGTTATGATAACTTGAGTATTGGGCATATTATTTTTGAACACAATAGGAAGGGTATTTAAATTCCATAAAAAAATCACAAAAGAGAGGGACGGGTAAGGCATAAAAGTGGAGCCTCTAGGTCTAACATGAACTAAATGCATTGGTAATTGAACCAAGTGACTATGCCATAGTTATACGACTCTAAACTAAGTTTCACTAAATCTATACCTCTAAGAACATGCAATGGAAGAGCCAAAGGGAATTGAGAGTATGCCTTTAGTGTGATTTCTCATATTGACACATAAATCATTAAAATTACCAAAGGGGATATGAAAGAAATCACACACTGATTATAATAACTAAGAACATTGTAACCATGGCAGACATAAAGTAAAATTTTGTTAATCCAATTAACCTATCATTGATGATCATTCAAAAATAAAAATGAAAGAAAATAATAATTAAAGACAAACCCTCTTGTATAAAAATATAAATTGTATTGATTGAAATAGTAAATGATATTACAATAATCAATATTAGCCAATTTTTATAGTCTAGAGTGATGAAGGAAAAGTAGGTAAAACCCTATCTATAATCTAACAACACTTATGAGAAATTTTAGTCAACACAATAATATAATATGACTCTTTTTTATAAAGATAAGGATGGGGATCACCTTAAAATAACATGAATATATCATCCTAGGCATTGATGGCCAATCATTATGGTTATTACCATATTTCAAAATTTAAAGAAAACAATGCCTAAAAACCTGCAATAGTCTTGTGGGGGACCACCAATTGACATAAAAAGGTGACTAAGAAGAACTGGATCTTAACTAATTTTACTTGGTGATCATATCTTCCAATGTAACTATTATGAGGTCAAAATCATTGTCCAACTTGGCCATGTTCTTTGGGGGCTCCTTGAAGATTACCTCAACCTAAGCTACCAGTCTTCAGGAGATTTAAAAGGGTGCTTCCATTTATGTTTTGAATTATGATATCTAGTTGATGTGTATTATGGAATAATTTGATATATATAACACTAATTAGGCCCCTTTCTAGTTTTCCTTTGCCACATTTTCCCTCATAACCTAGTTGAATTGACCTAAGTGGACCTTGAATGTCCCTTGATCAAGGAAGGTAACATCTGGTGGAATAACATAGAGATATTAAGTTCTTTGAAGTAGGTCAATATATTTTTATTTCCCTCTTATAGGGTTCCAATTATAGTGTATCCCATAGCTAACCACTCCTGTATTTTAGCTCTCATGTTCCCTACATATGTTTGGTACAACCCTAGATCTGACATCAACATAAGTTTAAGCTCCAAGAAAATTACCTTCTTGCCTACCACCTACAACTTTGAACATTTCCCATTGATCTTTGTAAGCCTCTCCATGTAGGATTGAGTTCAATAGATAAACACTCTAATCTTAGCTAAAGCCTTCACTAAATTGCTAAGGATTGAGAAAAGTATTAGGAGGGTATCCTTGAGATACCCAATTATCCTGACTAGAAAAATGATCTTCACTTGGAATTCTATAGTGTTGACTGGGCTTTGCATGTCCTTGAGGAGGTTCTCTAACATAATGTGGAAAGACCGAATAAATTATATTGGGTCCTCATCCATCCTATCCTCCCTAGTGGAATTCATCACCTTGGTGAGGAAAAATAGATATTAATGGGTCTGTCATTCTATTGCAGGTCTAGGTTGACCTAGATGGTCATCCACAGTGCCTATGCTCTTAGGAACATTCTATAAGTTGAAATGGGTGTAAGAGGGGTGGATGAAATGGTAGTTAAGGGTAGAGGATGAGGTGGAATGGAGATGGAGGAAATTTAAGCAGTGAATGAGGAAAGTAGTGGAACCAAAAGAAGCATGTGCATGAAAAGAGGGAGAATGAAAGTGGAGGATAATGGGAACATTTGTGCCCACCATTGTTCCTAATTTAGGTTTACCTAAGGTAGAATTACCCATGATAATAATTCATTGAAAATTAAGGAAGAGATAGGTTGGTTGAAGGTGAGTCCCATGTCACCTTAGGTGATGGACAGAGGGAAAAAATGAGCTAAGAACCATGATGTTGTTCTTGGGGTGGAAGGAGTTAGTGAAGACTATGAGGGAGGTTGAATTTGATCATAAGGACTTCAAGTTGGAGCTAGAGTGTGGGTCATCTTATGTTTCTTCTACAACCTCTTACATAGGTCAACTTTAGATGTTTTAGTGGGTAGTGTTATAGCATGTAATTGCACACTTATGGGAGAGTTTTTTAGGTCTCTCACTCCCAATTTAAAAAATTTGATCAACATCAGGTTATGTGTATCCTGTAGTGAGGTTGAGCCTCTAGGGATTTTAATGATTTTAGCTCCTTAGATGCTTCACTTTAGCTATTCCCACACACTAAAACCTAATTTTGACTAAGGAAAAGGGAGAGAAAGGTAACATAAAAAGGTAAAAATAAAATAAGAAAGGTGATGCAAAAAATAGAGAGTGACCCATATAAGCATGAAATGAACACTAATTCAACATAAGATAATTCTACTTACATAACCTCACAACTGAAAAAATTACATCAATTTCATAAACTAGGCTCACTAAGCCATATATAAAGTAGAGAGGAATTTTGAAATTCACACCAAGCATTCATTAATGGTATAAAATCTCAAGTTCAGACCTACAACTAACTAGAAAATACCTAAAAATATGTAAGAGAGGATAAGGGACATGGAAGAACACTTATTTATAAGGCCATAATGCTCAAGCTTGATAAACATGATTTTCAAATAGGAGATAGGTAAAAATAATATTTATTGATTCAAAAGGTCTTTCTTACAAATTTTTGATAGGGTTCTTCCTTGTCAAAATGAGGATATCTTATTTTGTAAAGAATCAAGACATATAAAGAAAAGGGGAAGACCCAAAAGAAGAGGTGAACAAATAGAAATCAATAAATGATCCCTAACCACCCTCCATGAATTATCACCCATAATTGGGTTAATTTGAACTAATCCTTCTTTAAAAAAATAACTACCATTAGCTCCAAAAGTCTTCCAACCCTCTCGTTGGTTGAGAAACACACTGGAAGATAGAATTTGCTGAGGATAATGATGTCATAGTCTACTAAGAAGGAAAACTCTAAGAACATCTTAAATCCTTGAGCTATCTTTTATAATCACTTGATATTTATCTTTCATCTCCATGCCATCCTCCACTTTTATTCTTACATATGAGGACACAAATATTACATCTATAAACATGATTGAGCCATGTTACTTATATATTTATCAGCTTTTAGTCAGAGATGATGACCACGTCGAAGGATGGAAACCTTCATAAATTTCTAGCTACCAGCTTAATCTAGTCATTAGGACCCACCATGCTCTGATTGATCATCCTTTTTACACTTTTATTTTATTTATTGGATTTTTTTTCTCTAGTTTATGCTACATGGTAGCCTCCCATTTGTCTGATCATGACTTTGGGATTTTGTAGCTGCTCAAATTGATTTGGGATCATCACACCTTAAGTCATCAATATTTTGGAGTCTTAAGTCTTAATTTTTTTAATTTTTAGCCCTTTTTCTATGGGATTTTGTAAGGTACCCCTCAGGTTCTTAGAAATGACCCTTCCCAAAGGGAAAGAGCCCTTCGGGTTTCTTAAAAAAGACTTTCCTGAAGGGCAAGAGACCCTTTGGGCTTTGTCAAATGGCACCTCCTGATGGGTAACATACCCTTTATAATTTGTTCCTTGAGACCTTCATAAATATTGAAATGGTCCTTTTGAAAGGAACATATCCTTTAGAATCTTTGAAAGCTACTCTCAGAACCTCCCAAATGGTCTTTCAAAAAAGTGTTTGGCTTTTATAGAGAGAAAACTAATCCTTTCAAAATATTTTTTTGGTCTAATTTATTGAGAAAAGAACCCTTTGAGAAAGTTATATAGGGTAACCTACTTGATGATCTCATTTATTTGGAACCTTTCTTTCAGATAAATTATCTGAAGGAATTTCATTACTTAGCTAGAAACAAAAATCCCAAAAAGAACACTTGGCTGAAAATAAAAAACATTACTTTAGGAAATTGTGTGGACAATTTTTCCAAAGAAAAACCATGAATTTTAAACTAAATAAAATTTGAAGAGGAATAAACACACTTAGTTATTTAAAATCCCTAAATAATGAACAATAACTTAACTAAATAAAATAACTTTGCACTTAACCCTTTCACTTGCAGGATTGCTTTTGAACATTGTTGCTAGATCCATTTCTAAGCCTTTGACCCAATGTTTCATCAAACCATACAAGAGCTTCATATGTGGGCCAAAAATGGCCAACATATTTGGTAGCTCACAGGGGTTGCATGCTTGTAAATTCAAGATAACTTAGACCATTTGCCTCATCAAACCCATCTATTGGGCATAGAGTCTAGTCACTTTTTCACTAAATCAAAACCTCCCTTTGAAGCAATAATGACAACCAGAACAAAATAAAACTATGTCCAAAGTACTTAGGGAAGGGAAACACACAATTGAAAAGGATGTGCATAGGGCACTTAGATAAAAACATGATAATCTATAAAAAAAAAATGTACAATATATACAATGGCTGCAAACTCTTCTAATAACATGGCTTTAGATCAAATCCATTAACTAGGATGGGTAATACCTCTCAATCCAATTGGGCCAATTAGAAAGCATTATGTTATTTCATCTATGAATCAAATAAGGACCACTCTATATGCTACCAAATTTGGTATGATTTCCTGGCTTGACCTTATTTGAGTCCCATTTAAGGACTAGATCCCATTCTCTAAAATCCCTTGTTATGGCTCTCTTATCAAAAGTTTTCTTTACTTGGGCTTGATGTGATTCTGGTATCTTCATTGTAAGGCCTCTTGTTTCTTCAATATCCATGATTTCTATTAACCTCAGATTCAAGGGATCATCTTCCAGTAGCTCTAATGTGGGCAGCTCAAGTGAAATAGGAAACTTGACCTCTCTTTCATATACTAAAACATATGGAGAATTTTCAATAGCAATTTTATGAGTTACCATATCATCCCACAAGGATATCTATAGTTTAGTGTTTCATAATCTTTGGTTTTCCTCCATAGTTCTCTTCATGATTTTCAACAAATTCTTGTTTGTGGGCTCAGCCAGTCTATTTCCTTGAGGATAATAGTTGGAAGAGGTGCTAAGGTATATGCCCATATTGAGAGCCCATTCACTCATTTTTTCACTGAAGAATGCTAGTGCATTATCAAAAATGATAGTGGGATGCTGTCATAAAAGTCTAGGACTACACTTTCATTAGCTTCTTTCAATACAATGGCTTCCACCAATTTGGTGTAGTCAGTTGTAGTAAGCACCCACTTATGACCTACACATGATGGAGGGTTGATCATTCCTATGAAATGTATCCCTAATTGCATGAAGGGTTGCTCTACCTGAATTAGGTTAAGAGGAAGGTTTGCCAATCTTTGCTTACCTATAAAGAGGGAACATTTATGACACTTTCTCACACATGCATAAGTATCTTTGAAAATGTTGGGATAGTAATAACCTACCCTCATTATCTTTTCTACTATGGTCTTTGGAACAAAATGGCATCTCATAGGTCCATCATGGAAATGGTATAAAAGCTTGGTTACCTAGTTACCATCCATGCATATTAAGAGCACTTTATTGAGGTCCTTTCTGAATAAAACATCACCAACTAATGCATAAGGCATGGAATAATGTATAAATTTTTCTCTCTTTACTATATCCATACGTTATGGGAATTCACCTATCATAAAAAAATGTGTCATATCCTAGAGCCAACTAGTGTGAGGTAGGAATGCATCCATCTATGAGTTATCTTTTGTTAGAAAAATAACCTCTTTATTTTCATTAAGGTCATCAACCATGTGCTCTCACAAAAATTTACCTCACACTATCTTAGTGACCTTGATCTCTACATCATGTTCAATGACCTTGGTAATCTAACCCGCCCTCTTTTCATTCAAGTCTTTATTAAGAAGGAATTCTCTCACTCTAGGATGAGACACCATGATATAGATTTTTCTATTAGAGAGCATGGGCCTAAAACTTTTAAGGATTATTACCACTACAAGGACTTATATTTTATGAAATGATTCCTCACCTCATATCTTTCCAGCCCTTGACTAAAAAAATATATTGGCTATTCAATTCCTTCACCATTTTTTTACATCAACATAGATGATATATTAGCAATATTAGCAAAGGCGTACAATAATAAATCTCTTGATAAATTAGGGTTCATGAGTGTGGGTGATTGGGAAATGGCCTAATTGATATCCTCTAATGTTGATTTACCTTCATTTGACCAAGTGAACACCTGGTTCTTGTTAAGCATAATAGTGATGGGTTTGGCCAATTTTGTAAAACTAGGTATAAACCTCCTCACAAAGTTTATTTTCCCAAGGAAAATTTGGAGTCCCTTCTTATTATTTGAAAAGGATAAACCTAATATGGTACTCATTATAATAGGATCAATATATAATCCTTATTTTAAAATAACATGGCCTGACAACTTACCTTCATGTATAACAAACACACATTTCTTAGGATTCAAAGAGATCCCATACTCTCTACATCTCTCAAAGATAAACCTTAGGTGGTCCATGTACTCATTGGTATCCTTGGCAAAAACTATGATGTCATCCAAGTATACCAACACCATTTAATTTAGTATCCCTTGGAAAGCCATGCACATTGCACTTTGAAAAGTGTAACCAGCATTTGATATGACAAAATACATTTTCTGATAAGCATACATGCCCCACTTGTTAGTGAAGGTAGTCTCGTATCAATATTCCTCTTTCACCAACACCTATTTGTATCTTGAGTACCCATCCAAAATAGTAAAACATTTTAAACCTATAACCATTTTAAGAAGTTGTTCCATGGATCATAGAGGGTAATGGTCATTTAAAGAGACCGTATTCAGATCTCTAAAGTCAACACACAAATGGATATCACCATTATTCTTTCTTATAGGCACAAAATTGGCTACCCATAATGAGTGTTTTATGGGAAAGATGATCTTGGATTCAATCAACTTGGTTAGCTATTTCTGCCTAAGCTCTTTTATTTTTGGGTTGATGGGTCTCTACTTTTGCTTCATAGGCTTAGAATTAACCACCAAATCTATAGTATGCTATGCTATATTTTTATCAAAGCCTCTTATATCACTATAATCCCAAGAAAAAATGTCTAAAAACTCTTTACAAAGATTAACGAAGACATGCCATTCAAATTTTTTGCTTGCCTTCCCAAGCCTGAGAAGGTTATCCTTGAAGATGAGGACTCTCTCATAGTTTTGTTCATTAGTTGATATTACTACCTTTTCTTTCCTCATATTGTCCCCCTCATAGAAAATGTCTTCAAGGGTGACCAACCCTTTATATATCTTGTTAAATTTTATTTGAATGACTTGATCATCATACTAGTGTTGAAACTTTTCTTGATTGGGAAAGGAAAACTCAACTTCTTGTTGTAAGAAACAAGAAATTTGTTTGGCATTTTCAAATACCTAAAAATGGTCCTCATTATCTATCAATGATGGTCTCACCACCACCTTGACTTGTGGCTAAACCTTAGATTCTTTTATCTCACTCGAAATGCTAAACTGGGATCCCATGGTTGCCAACTTGTCAGCATGTTGGTTCTAATTTCTTGGGACATCTTGAATGTCAAAGGCTTCAAAATATTCAATTAGGTCCCACACTCTCTTTTTTTAGAACTTTATCAAAGGATTCTTCATAATTTTTAGGCCCCAAACTTGGTTTACTATAAGCTCACTATCCCCATATGTTTGTAGCTACTTGATTCCTTTCCTAATAGCCCATTAAAGGCCATGGATTAAGCCTTCATATTCTACTACATTTGAAGAGCAACTAAAATGGAACCTATAGGAATATAAAAGATTATTAACTATAGGGGAAACAACATTTACCCTGTAAATACTCCATTCTTGCTCCTTGAACCATAAAATAACAACTTCCACATAACATTGAGGTCATATTTAGGTCCACTGAAGGAAGGCATGAGTTGATTTTCTTCATGTAGCAAATAGACACCCATGTCTTTTTCTTCAACTCCTTCCAAAGTGTTGATAAATTGATTATCCTCCCATAGCTCATCCAATAATAAATCTAGAATTTCTTCAAGATAAATATTTAGCTCTTGAGCAATTGTAAACTCATCCTCATCAAGGATGGTACAATTGAGGTTTATGTTATCTAGTTGATGGGGTTCAATGTGAAAGTGTTTCATGGGTTTAGCCTTGATTGATACTTTAGTCCCATACCTAGTTCTGAATGCCATATATGACCAATATGCTATGAGATATCCTCATATCTTTGCTATGAATCCTCTAGATAAGCATAGGGAAAAATGAGGAGGCACCTTTATAATCAACACATCTTGAGCGACTAAAATATTAGGACAAGCATGTATGGTCAAGTTAAGACCTTTGATAATACCATATAATTTAGTATAAGATCCATCAATCTATAAAACTCCCTTGAATTAAGATTGATAATTTAAAACAATCTCATCAACTAAAAACTTTGGCATGATTGAGGTGATATTCCCACTATCTACCAATAAATTTTGCACCATGCAATCATTAATGATTGATGAAATGTATAATGGAAGGGGCTTGGTCAAATTACTTCACCTATCTCCCAAAGGACCATTGGTTCCATTAGTGAATACCTCATCTTCCTTGCTTGGTTGTTTACTTGCACCTATTGTAACACTTATCTTAGACAAGCCTTCTTGAAGGATATCCACTTGATCGGGCATGGAAAACAAGTCCCACATTAGTAAACTCACATTATATTTATTCATTTGCTTCACAATGTTGATTGGTGTATTGATATCCTTTTCTTCAGCCTTGGGAGTCACTGCTACTAGCTTGGTCAATGAAAGAGTGGTGATAAGAGGTTCTTTGAAAGCTTTTTGGTTGTCACCCATATTAGTTCTTTTAAATCTTGTGTTTACTAAGACTGGAACATGAGATACACTAGGGATGGCCTACTAATTAGATGCATAACAATCTTCCTACTCATTAATAACAATTATAGGTTTTGATCAGTTTGATACCTAATATGGTCCTTATTCTTGTGGAGGCTACTCCAAATTTTAGCCATAAGAGCTTGATTTTACCCATAAGCAACAACCTACTACCATTGGACATTAAAAACCTAATTAGAAACACTACTTGGGATAACGGATTGCCCAAAAGATTGATTCTAAGGCATTATCCCTTTAGCCTCTTGAGCCATATTATTCTAAATAGGAACTAAATAATTGGAAGGGCTTATAGCATTTGTATTATAATTGTGCTATTTGGCATAATTAGGCTACCCCTATCCTTAGAAACCTCCTTTTTAGGATGGCCTATTTGCTTGATAAGGCTACTATCAAGGCTAATATGGATCTTGATGCATCTTTACATTGACCACATCATTCTCCAAGGATTGGAACATGCTCTTTAATTCTAAGTAGTTCTTTTACTTTTGGGAGTCATTGGATCCACTAGTGGAGGCCTTCTCTTGATTTAGTGAAGGCACAACATTAATAGTTAGAGTTGGAAGGATAACACCAAGTAGAGGAAAAACTTTAGGAGCTGGTCTGATCTCATGGAAAAGGGGCAGTGGGGGTCTAGGAGTAAGCTTACCAACCTGAACTAGGTAATTTTTAGCTTTGATAGCCACCTCATAAGAATTTGGAAATATGTCCCCTCACATGGATTAGATCATTATAGTAATATTACTATTTAGATCATTTAAATAATATAATAAGCCAAAGTTTGGGGATGGTCTAATAGTAGTTGTAATTTTGTCCCAAGCCTTTTGAAAAAAATTATTGAAGTCTTGCATGACTTCATGGGGATTTCTCTTAATTATGGTCAACTATTTTGTAAGTGACAAATGATCACTCTTATTTGAAAAACTCTTACACAAGGTTGTTTCCAACTAGTCCCATGATTGGATAGAGTTATAATCTAGACCCCTATACCAATCTAATGACTTTACCTTAAAGGATACATCCAATAACTTGATGATTATGTTTTCTACTATGGCATTGTGAATGTTGCAAAATTGGCTATGTCTGTTATATGTTTAGTAGGAGTTACAACTTGGTATCTTGTGTAATACGAGATAATTTTAAGGGTTTCTACTAGCATAGGGTCATATTTTGGAAAATTCAAAGGACTTTTGCTATTAAAACCCACAAAATCTCTTTGGGGGATCATGGTAGCAAGAGGGACTAACACAGATATTCTCATGTAGGTATGCCTTATGAATGGTTTAGGAAAGTAGTTTCTTACTTAAGCATGAGTATGGGTGAACCTTAACATTCTTATTTAGTTTAAAGGTAATTCAAAAAATTCAAAAATAATACCTATAGTAGTCAATTTTGTAGTCACCTTTGGCATGAAAGATAGTTACTACTCTGCCACCAAATTGTTGAGTGTTCTTTGGAGTCTCCAGATACTAAAAGATGAAGGCTAAAACCACTACAAATTGATCAAACCAACATCAAAATTTACTAATCTTTCTTGAAAAGGTCCCATCTGGTATGTCAAAAACTATTGTACTGTGGAATTTCACCCTTGTGGGAGTGTTTTTTAGAGTTTCTAACTCCCAGATACAAAATTGCATCAACCTCAAGCTATGGGTATCCTATAATGAGGTTGAATATCTAAGATTTTTAATGAGGCTAGCTCCTCAGATGCTTCACTTCAGCTTTTACCACACACTAAAACCTATTTTTGACTAGAGAAAAGGCAGAGAAAGGTAACATAAAAATGGAAAATTGAACTACGAAAGGTGATGCACCAAATAGAGTGTGGTCCACATAAACATGAAATGAACACTAATTTAGAATAAGATAATTCTACTTACACAACCTCAAAACTAGCTAATTTGTATCAGTTTCATAAAATAGGCTCACTAAGCCATAAATGAATCAGAGAGGAATTTTTAAATTCACACCAAGCATCCATTAATGGTAGAAAAACTCAAGTTCAGACCTATAACTAACTATAAAATACCTAAAACTAGGTAATAAGAGAGGACAACGGACATGGAAGAACACTTCTTCACAAGGCCATCATGCACAAGCTTGCTAAACATGATTTCTAGACAAGAGATAGGTAAAAATAATCTTTATCGATTCAAAAGGTCTTTCTTACAAATTTTTGATTGCATTATTCCTTGTCAAAATGAGGATATCTTCTTTTGAAAATAATCGAGCCATATATAGAAAAGGGGAAGACCCAAAGAGAATAGGTGAGAAAAAAATCAATAAATGAGCCCCAACCACCCTCTATGAATTCTCACCCATACTTGGGTTAATTCAAACTAATCCTTCTTCAAAAAAATAACCACCATTAGATCTATAAGTCTTTTAGCCCTCTCATTGGTCGATAAACACTCTAGAAGACAAAAGTTATTAAGGATGGTGATGTCATGGTCTAATAAGAATAAAAAGTCGCATAACATATAAAATACTCAATCTATCTTTTCTAATCACTTTATCTTTATCTTTCATCTCCATGCCATCCTCCACTTATCCACTTATGTATGAGGACACAAATCTTACACCTATAAACCTAACTGAGTCATGTTGCTTCTATATTTGTCGATTATTGGTCAAAGATGATGGCCATGTCAAAGGATGGAAAACTTCATAAATTTTTAGCTATAAACTTAAGCTAGTCACTTGGACCCCCCCAACCCCATGTGCTCTGATTAGTTATCCTTATACCACTTTTTTTTATTAATTGAATTTTTCTACTCTAGCTTATGCCATGTGGTAGCGTCTCATTTGTCTGATCATGACTTTGGGATTTCATGGCTGCTTAACTTGCTTCAGGCTCTCTGAACCTTAAATCTTTATTATTTTGGAGTCTTAAGTATTTAAAAAAATTCTTCTTGATCTATTTTTATACAATATTTTCTAAGGTACCCCTAAGGTTTTCGGAAATGACCCTTCTTGAAGGGAAAGAGCACTTTGGGTTTCTTGAAAAGGACTTTATCGAAGGGAAAGAGACCCTTCAATATTTATCAAATGGAAAACCCCAAAGGGTAACATACCCTTCAGACTTTTTTCTTGAGACCTTCAGAAATATTGCAATGGTCCTTCCAAATGGAACATAGCCTTCAAAATCTTTGAAAGCTACACTCAGAACCTCCCAAATATTCTTTCAAAAAAGTGTTTGGCTTTTGTAGAGAGAAAATCAACCCTTCAAAAATATTGTTTTGGTCCACTTTCCTAAGAAAAAAACCCTTTAGGAAAGTTTTATAATGAAACCTTCTTGGTGAGCTCATTTCTTCAAAACCTTTATTTCAGACAAATTGTTTGAAAGAATTTCATTACTTAGCTGGAAATGAAAATGTTGAAAAGAACACTAGGACAAAAATAAAAAACATTCCTTTGGGAAATTGTGTGGACATTTTTTTTTAAGGAAAACTATGAAGTTTTAAAAAAATAAAATCTTGAGAGGAAGAAACACACTTAGTTCTTTCAAAGCCCTGAATAATGAATAAGGACTTAGCCAAATAAAATAACTTTGCATAGACATTACACTTAGCCCTTTGGCTTGTAGGCTTGATTTCAAACATTATTATTGGATCCATTTCTAATTCTTTGACCCAATGTTTTTTCAAACCATTAAATATCTTCATAATTGGGCCAAAAATGGCTAACATATTTGGTGGCTCATAGGGGTTGCATGCTTGTAAATTCAAGAGAACTTAGGCCATATTGCCTTGTCAAACCCATCCATTGGGCATAGTTTCCAGCCACTTTTTCACTAAATTAGAACCTCCCTTTGAAGAAATAAGGACAAATAGAATAAAATAAAATTGTGACCAAAGCACTTAGGGAAGGGAAACACACAACTGAAAAGGATGTGCATAGGGCACCTAGAGAAAAACATGAAAAGCTATACAAAATGTACAATATATAAAATGGCTACAAACTCTTCTAATAACATAGATTCAGATGAATCCCATTGACTAGGATGGGTAATACCTCTCCATCTATTTGGGCCAGTTGGAAAGCATTATGTTATTTGCATCTATGGATCAAATAAGGACCAGTCCACATGCTGTTAAATTTGGTATGATTTCTTGGCTTGGCCTTATTTGAATCCCTTTAAGGACTAGATCACCTTCTCTAAAATCCCTTACTATGGATCTCTTTTCAAAAGCATTCTTGACTTGGGCTTGATGTTTTTCTAGGGTCTTCATTACAAGGTCTCTTGTTTCTTCAAGCTCCATGAGTTCTACCAACCTCACATTCATGGGTTCATCTTCTATTAGCTTTAGCTAATGGTCAAGCTCTAATGTAGGTAGCTCAAGAGAAATGGGAAACTTGACCTCTTTTCCATATACTAAAACATATATATAATTGCAAACAATAGCTTTAGAAGTTAGCCTATTGCCCATAAGATTGTCTTTAGTTTGGTGTGCCACACTCTCTGGTTCTCCTCCATATTCCTTCTGATGATTTTAAGCAAATCATTTTTTATGGACTCAACCAGTCCATTTCCTTGAAGATAATAGTTGTAAGAGGTGTTGATCTAGATGCATATATTGAGATCCCATTAACTCATTTTTATACTAAGGAATGCTAGTGTATTATCAGAAATGATAGTGAATGGAACACCAAACCTGGTCATGATGTTGTCGTAGAAGTCTAAGATTGCAATTTCATTAGCTTCTTTTAATGCAATGGATTCCACCCACTTGGGTAAGTATTTATTTATAGTAATCACCCATTTATGCCCCATAATTGATGGAGGGTTGATCATTCCAATGAAATCTAAGCCCCATTGCATGAAGGGTTGCTCTACCTGAATTGGGTTGAGAGGAAGGGCTGCTAATATTTACTTACCCATAAAGAGGGCACATTTTTGACACTTTCATACCCATGCATAAGTATCTTTGAAAATGTTAGGCTATTAGTCACCTAGAAAAATGGCCTCTCATAGGTCCATCATGGAAATGATTAAAAAGCTTGGTCACCTAGTTACCATCCATGCATCTTAGGAGTACTCCATTGAGATCCTTTCTAAATATAACCTCACTAACCAATGCATAATGTATAAAATAAAGTATAAAATACCTTTTCTTTTCTCTATTCATACCTTGTTGGCATTGACCTATCACTAATAAACATGACATATCCTGGAGCCAACAAGTGTGAGGTAGGAGTGCATCTATCTGTGAGTTATCTTTTATTACCAAAATAACATCTTTGATTTCATTAAATTCATCAACCATGTGCTCGCACAAACCTTTGCCTCTCACTAGCTTAGTGACTTTGATTTCTACATCATGTTCCATGACCTTGGTAATCTAAACCACCCTCTTTTCATTTAAGTCTTTGTTAAGAAAGAAATATCTCACTCTAGGATGAGACACCATGATATTTATTATGTTATTAGAGAGAATGGTCCTGAACCTTTTAAGGCCTCTTACCACTATAAGGACTTGTTTTTCTATGAAAGTATGCCTCACCTCGTATCTTTCCAACCCTTGACTAAAAAATATTATTAGCTCTTCATGTCCTTCACCATTCTTTTTCATCAGCATAGTTGATATATTATCAATATTGGAAAAGGTGTACAATAAGAAATCTCTTGAGAAATTAGGGTTCATGAGTGTGGTGCTTAGGCAAAGGCTTACTTGATAGCCTCAAATTTTGATTTACCTTAATTTGACCAAGTGAACACATGGTTCTTCTTAAGCATAGTAGTGATGGGTTTGGCTAATTTTGCAAAACTACGTATAAACCTCTTCACAAATTTTATTTTCCCAAGGAAACATTAGAGTCCCTTCTTATGCTTGGGAAAGGATAAGGACAAGATGGTACTCATTCTATTAGGATCAATGACTAATCTTTATTTTAAAATAACATGGACTAATAACTTACCTTCATTCACTATAAACACATATTTCTTAGGATTCAAAGAGGTCTCATACTCTCTACATCTCTCAAAGATCAACCTCAGGTGGTCCATGTGCTCATTCGCATCTTTGGAGAAAACTATGATGTCATCCAAGTAGACAAGCACTATTTTATTTAGTAGCCCTTAGAAATCCATGTTCGCTACCATTTGAAATGTGTCCCTAGCATTTGATAAGCTAAAAGTCATTTTATGATAAGCATACATGTCCCACTTGGTGGTGAAGGTAGTTTTATATTGATATTCCTCTTTCACCAGCACCTAGTTATATCCCAAGTACCCATCCAAAAGAGAAAAATGTTATGAAGCTATAACCATTTGAAGTTGCTACTCCATGGATGGTAGAGGGTAATGGTCCTTCAAAGAGACCTTATTTATATCTTGAAAGTTAACACACAAATGGATCTCACCATTTTTCTTCCTTATAGGCACAAAATTGGTTACCCATGATGAGTGTTTGATGGGAAAGATAATCTTGGATTCAATCAACCTGGTTAGCTCTTTCCTCATTAGTTCTTCTATTTTGGGGTTGATGGGTCTTTGATTTTGCCTCATAGGCTTAGTATCAGCCTCCAAATCTATAGTATGCTCAACTAAATTTGGATCAAAGCCTCTCAGATCACTATACTCAAAAGTAAAAATGTTTGAAAACCCTTTACAAATTTCATTGAAGACATGCATTTCAGATTTTCTTCTTAGCTTCCCAATCTTGAGAAGCTTATCCTAGAAGATGAGGACTCTCTCATAGTTTTCTTCATCACTTGATATTACTACCTTATATTTTCTCATGTGGTCTCCCTCTTGGAAAAGGCATTCAAGGGTGACCAACCCTTTAGGGAGCTTGTTATATTTTTGTTGAGTGATTTGATCATCATACTGGTGTTGAAACTTCTCTTGATTGGTAGAGGAAAACTTGGCTTCTTGTTGTAAGAAACAAGTAATTTGTTTATCATTTTTAAAAAAGTGCCAATGGGCCTCATTATATATAATTGATGGACTCACCACCACCTTGACATGTGGCTAAATCTTGGATTCTTTTAGCTCACTCAGAATGTTAAATTGATCTCCCATGACTACCAACCTATCAGCATGTTGGTTCTAATTTCTTGGGACACCTTGAATGTCAAAGGATTAAAAATCTTCAATTAGGTCCAGCACTCTATTTTTATAGGACCTCATCAAAGGATTCTTCAAAATGTTCAATCCCCTAACTTAGTTTACTATAAGCTCACTATCCACATATGTTTTCAGTTGCTTGATTCCATTCTTACTAGCCATTGAAGGCCATGGATTAAGCCTTCATATTCTATTGCATTTGAAGAGCAACTAAAATGGAACCTATAGGAAGAGAAAAGATTATTACTTAAAGGGGAAACCAAGATTACCCCTACACCTACTCTATTATTTCTCCTTGAACCATCAAAGAACAACTATCACATACCACTAAGGTCATCTTTAGGTCTAGTGAGGGAAGGCATGAGTTGATTTTCTTTATGTAGAAAATAGACACCCATGTATCTTTCTTCAACTCTTTCCAAAGGGTTGAGAAATTTATTATCCCCCCATAGCTCATCCAAGATTAAATATTGATTATCTTTAGGATGAGTGTTCAAATATTGACCAATTGTAAACTCATCATCATCATCAAAGATAGTATAATTGAGGTTTATGCTACTTAGCTGATGGGGTTCAATGTGAAAGTGTACCATGGGTTCAGCCTTGATTGATACTTTAGTCCCATACCTAGTTCTGAATTCCATATATGACCAATCTATGATGAGATATCTTCTTATCTTTACTATGAATTCTCTAGATAATCATAGGGCAAAATGAGGAGGCACCTCTAGAATCAACACATCTTGAGCCACTAAAACACTAAGACAACCATGTAGGGTTAGGCTGAGACCTTTGATGATTCCAACTAGTTTAGTGGAAGATCCATCAATTTTCAAAACTCCCTTAGATTGGGGTTCATACTTTAAACCAAGATGATTAGCTATAGACTTTGGCATGACTAAAGTGCTAGCCCCACTATCTACCAAGAAATTGTGCATTAATGAATCACTGATGATTAATGAAATGTAGAATGGAGGGGGCTTGGTCACACTACTTGACCTTTCTCCCAAAGGACCCTTGGATACATTAGTGAAGACCCTAGATTTCTTGCTTGGTTATTTACTTGTGGATATTGTATCACTTATCTTGGGCAAGCCTTCTTAAATGATATCCACTTGATTAGGCTTAAAAAACATGTCCCACATTGGTATGCTCATGTTGGATCTATGCATTTTCTCCACAGTGTTGATTGGTGTATTATTAACCTTTGCTTGTGCCTTGGGAGTCATTACTGCTAGCTTGGTCATTCAAGGAGTGATGATAAGAGGTTATTTGAAAGCTTATTGGTTGTCACCAATATTCTTTATTTTGAATCTTCTATTTTTTGAGATTGGGACATGAGCCAGAGTAGGGTTGGCCTACTAGTTAGATGCATAACACTCTTCCTACTCACTGATAACCATTGTAGCATCTAGTTGGTTTGATACCTGATCTAGTCCTTGTTCTTATGGAGGTTGTTCTAGCTTTATCATCATGGGGATCTCCATGCTTTGAGCCATAAGAACTTGATTTTACCCATAAGCAATACCCTGTTGTCATTCATCATTGAAAGCCTGGTTAGAACCATTATTTGGGATAATGTATTGCCTAAAAGACTAATTCCAAGGCATTATCCCTTTAGCCTCTTTAGCCATATTGTCCTGAATAGTAACCAAAGAATTATAAGGGCCTACAACATTTGGATTATAATTATGTTGTCTAGCATAATGAGGCTTCCCCTATCCTTAGAAACCTCCTTTATAGGGTGGCCTATTTTCTTGATAAGGCTATTAATAAGTTGATATGGAGCTTGATATTACTTGATGTAAGCTTTTTGCCTCTTGAAATTGACCACATCAATCTCCAAGGATTGGAACATGCTCTTCAGTTCCAAGTAGTTATTTTTCTCTTAGGAGTCATTAGATATACTAGTGGAGGCCTTCTCTTTCTTTGGTGAAGACACAATAGCAATATTTAGAGTTCGAAGGATAACATCAAGTGGAGGAATAAATTTAGGAAGTGGTTTGATCTCAAGGAAAAAGGGGCATTAAGGGTCTAAGAGTAAGCTTTCTAGCCTAAACTACGTAATTTTAAGCTTTTATAGCCACCTCATAAGCATTTGGCAATATGTCCCCTCCCATGGATTGGAAGATTATAGCTATATCACTATTTAGAGCCTTTAAATAATATAAGAAGGTGAATTTTTTGGATGGTCTAAAAATGGATGGAATTTTGTCCCAAGCCTTTTGAAATCTCGTATTGAAGTCTTGCATGACTTCATGGGGAACTCTCTTGATTATGGTCAATTATTATGTAAGTGACAAATGATCACTGTTATCTATAAACCTCTTACACAAGGCTATTCATAGCTGGTCCCATGATTGGATAGATTTAGGAGACAGAACCTTATACCAATCTAACACTTTTCCCTTGAAGGATACAACCAATAACCTGATGGCTATGTTTTCTACTGTGACATTGTGAATGTTGAAAAAATTAGCTATGTCTATTATATGTTTAGTAAGAGTTAAAACTTGGTCTATTATGTAATAAGGGATTATTTTGAGGGTTACTACTAGCATAAGGTCATAATATGGCAAATTCAAAGGACTTTGGATACTGAAACCCACAAAATATCTTTGGGGGATCATGGTAGTAAGAGGGACTAACAAGTATCTTCTCATGTAGGTATGCCTTATGACTAGTTTAGGAAACTAGTTTCTTATGTATGTGTGAGTATGGGTGAACCTTAACCTTCTTGTTGAGTTTAAAGATAATTCAAAAAATTCAAAAGGAATACCTATAGAATTCAATCTTGTAGTCACCTTTGGCATGAAAGATAGTTATTACTCTACCACCAAATTGTTCAGTGTTCTTTGGAGTTAGTAGATACTAAAAGATGAAATCTAAAACCACTACAAATTCATCAAACCAACATTGAAATTGACTAATATTTCTTTAAAATGTCCCACCAGGCATGCCAAAAACTATTATAGCATGGAATTTCATCCTTGTGGGTGAGTTTTTCAAGCTCTCTCATTCCCAGCTACAAAATTTGATCAACCTTAGGCTATGGGTATCCTATAGTGAGGTTTAACCTCTAGGATTTTTAATGAGGCTAGCTCCTTAAATGATTCACTTTAGTTGTTCCCACACACTAAAACCTATTTTTCACCAAGGGAAAGGGAGAGAATGGTAACATAAAAAGTGAAAACTGAACTAAGAAAGGTGATGCACCAAAGAGAGAGTGACCCACATAAGCATGAAATGAACACTAATTCAACATAAAGATAATCTACTTACACAACCTCACAACTAAATAATTTACATCAGTTTCATAAATTAGGCTAACTAAGCCATATATGAAGTAGAGAGGAATTTTGAAATTCACACCAAGCATCCATTAATGGTATAAAATCTGAATTTTATACCTATAACTAACCAAAAAATACTTGAAAATAGGTAAGAAGAGAGATAAGGGACATGGAATAATGCTTCTTCATAAGGACATCATGCACAAGCTTGTTAAACATGATTTTCAGATAAGAGATAGGTAGAAATAATCTTTATTTCTTCAAAAGGTCTTTTTTACAAATTTTTGACAAGGTTCTTCCTTGTTAGAATGAGGATATATTCTTTTGAAAATAATTGAGACATATATAGAAAAGGGGAAGACCCAAAGAGAAGAGGTGAGCAAACAAAAATCAATAAATGAGCCCCAACCACCCTCCATGAATTTTTACCCATACTTGAGTTAATTTGAACTAATCATTCTTCAAATAAATAAACACCTTTATCTCCAAAAGTGTTCTAACCCTCTCATTGGTTGAGAAATGAAATAGAAGACAAAACTTGTTGAAGATGATGATATCATGGTCTACTAAGAAGTAAAAGTCTAGGAATGTCTTAAATGCCGAAGCTATCTTTTCTAATCACTTGATCTTTATCTTCCATCTCCATGCCATCCTCCACTTGTTTTATTAAGTATGAAGAAAAAAATATTACATGTATAAACCTGATTGAGCCATGTTACTTCTATATTTATTGGCTAATGGTCAGAGATGATGTCCATGTCAAAGGATAGAAAACTTCATAAATTTCTAGCTACCAGCTTAAGCTAGTCACTTAAACCGCCACCTATGCTCTGATTGGTCATCCATGTGCCACTTATATTATATTGATTGGATTTTTCTCCTCAAACATATGTCATGTGGTAGCCTCTCATTCATCTGATCATGAATTCAGGCTTTCATGGCTACTTAACTTGATTTAAGATTTTGGAGTCTTAAGTATTTAGACTTTTTATTCTCAACACTTTTTATGTGGGCTTTTGTAAGGTACCCCTTGGGTGTTTGGAAATGACCCTTCATGAAGGGAAAGATCCCTTTGGGTTTTTTTAAAAGGACTTTGTTGATGGGTAAAATACCCTTCAAGATTTGTCAAATGGCACCTCTCGAAGTGTAACATACCCTTCATAATTTTTTCTTGAAACCATAAATATTGTAATGGTCCTTTCGAAAGGAACATACCCTTCATAATATTTGAAAGATACTAATGAAACCTCCAAAATTGTCTTTTAGAAAAGTTTTTGTCTTTTTCAAAAAGAAAAGTAACCCTTTGGAAAGTTTTATAGGGTAACTTTCTTGACGAGTTCATTTCTTCAGAACCTTTCTGTCAAATAAACTATCCAAAAGAATTTCATTACTTAGCTGGAAATGAAAACCTTGAAAAGAAAACTTGGCCAAAAATTAAAAAATTCCTTCAAGAAAATATGTGGATAATTTCTTCAAATGAAAACCATGAATTTTAAACCAAAGAAAATCCTGAAAGGAAGAAACACACCTAGTTATTTTAAAGCCATAAAGAATGAAAAAGGACTTAGCCAAATAAATGAACTTTTTAAATACTTTACACTTATCCCTTTGACTTATAGGCTTTCTTTCAAACATTGTTGTTAGATCCATTTCTAAGCCTTTGACCCAATATTTCTTCAAACCATGCAAGAGCTTCATATGTGGGCCAAAAATGACCAACATGTAGTTTGACCAAGATGATAAGAGTTCCAAGATGAGGTCATAAAGCACTTAGAACTATCGAAGAAGGTACCAAAATGAACTTAGTTGGAATTAATAGGGTACCTTCTAGAAGTTTTATGCTTATAAAGGCTTTATACATGTTTGTTACTAAAGGTATACCCAAGTGGGGTAGTGAGAAAACTCCATGTTATAAGATGGAAGGATCAAAAGGGAACAATGAGGCAAGGATGCTAAAAAGGATAGAGGATAAAAGAAATTGTGTGAAATATGGAGGGGGAGTAATGGGAATTATAGGAGGTATCACTTGGGAAACTTGTGGGGGTGGTTCAAAATTGGTGGGTGATATAACTAGGATTTCAAAACTAATGGGAATGAGGGGTGGAAGGAAAATATGAGGAGATGGAGGTGTTAGAGGGGGAACCTAGATGGGTGCCTATTAGGATCCTTACTCTAATATCTCTCTTAGACTATTGTCCACATCAAATCTCTATGGTTGTGCACCCTAGGACTGAGGTGTTAATGGTTGAGTGGGTAATGCCTAGGCTACCTAGTGTCATGTAGTCTAAGACTGGCTCTATTATGGCTTGGTTATTAGATTTGTTGGAGGAGGAGTTGAAGAGGAAGAAGAAATAGGATGAGGTTGAGGTGGATATAATTCATGAATATCAACTGGAGGAGGAAGAGCCAAAGAATGAGAGGTAGTGGTTAAAGGCAGAAGTAGAGTTGGACTTAAAGCTCTAGGAGGAGATAGTGGTGGGACACCCTTATAGGATTCTCTAGGATATGGTTAGAGATATGGGATTTGGGTCCTCTATGAATGGAGAAAGAGCTGGGGAGGCATAAAGGGGTCTAATTTAGCCTTTTTCCATTATTATTCTTCTTGGTTGTGGTTCAAGATAACACCTACTTATCATTGGTGGAATTTAGGTAAAGTTCATCATCATCTTCATCCTAGTGGTTATAGTTTATGTCATGGGTTTAGTAATATGCCAAATGAGATTAAATTACCCTTTTAGGGTCCCATTGTGGGACATTCCATTTTTTGAGGGGTAAGGAGTCCCATTTAGTCACCATGTTTTAATTAGAAGGGTAGGTTTTGTAGACATGGTGTCATATGGTGATCAAGATTTATGTGTACATCTTTTATTGATGTTGTGAATAGAATCCAAAGATGCCTTCCACTAGTTGATAGGTGATATCTTATTATGATACGTGGTTAGAAACATAATATGGTAGGAATAGGGGGTCTTGAATGAAACTTGTGATCCAAATCAAAGTGTCATCCTTATACAACCAATAATCCCCAATAGCTATGATAAAATTATAGATTGCCTTTGAGAATTAGGGAATTAGAGCCTCATTGATGGCTTGCTAGACCACTTGGTAGAAGTGATCATAAATTTCCTCGATGTGATGGTAGAACTAGTGGCCATATAGCTTATAGAAGACCACATGGACCATCGAACCCCTAAGAACCCACATAAGAAAGGGTGAAGGCTTGAAAGAGAGTGTCCCATAGACTATGTCTAATAGGTAGCTCATCATGTAAAAGTTGACTCTAACTCAAGAATCAATAATGGTGTAGAACAACTTAAATTTGATTAATCTTCTTATGTATGTGACTTATAAACATGTTAGGATCATGTGCAGGAGAGACACCCACATCTCATTGACATGCTACCAATCTTAACCCTTAAGCAACCATATTAGTAAGATCATGCCTACTCAGACATCCTCCTAGAAGGTGTGGACTATGTGAGCATTAATATAATCTTTATTAACCCACTTAGAGTCTATATTTTTAGCCTAATCATGAAGGACATCATATATTTAGTAATTCCCCATATAGACCATTACCAACATTGCATCATAGGATAAAGTGAAGTCTACAAGGGATTAATATACCTTGAAAGTGGTCCTAGATATGTCAATAATATGGTGTTGATATTTGGGTGGGTATACTGAGTCATTAACCCCATCTTTCATGTGCATGGATTTATGAAGGATGTTACTTAATAAGTCATCATAGGGGAATTCTTCTAGTTTGGTAGTCACTTTGTGGGGTCTCAACGTCCTGTAGGATTTGAGGGCGTCATCATAATCTACCTCTTGGTCATCATTAGAGATTGAATCCTTGGGGACATGATTAACTTCTTTAAATATATCATTTTAATGCTTGAATTGGCTCAAGATGATTGATAATGTAGTATTCCTATATTTAGGTTTGGACTTTGGGTTTGAGGATAAAGTAGACATTGGAGTAGGACAAAGGGTAAATTAGGCATCTTTGAGTGTAAAAGGCATAAAATGTAGGGGGATCTATGTAAATTTGAAATGAATGAGTTAGATATATATTTGAAGATAGTAATGGAAACCATTAGTGAGCTTCTCCTAAGTTTTCTACATATGTATGCATACAACCCCCATGTATTAATGGCATCTGGTAGACCACTTGATGTGAATTCTAACTTGATTTTATGGTTGGATTTTCTCTCTTTATTTATAAATCTAGAATTGAATTTAGATCCCATGATCCTCTACCAACATATAGATATAATAATGGTGATGGGATGTTTTATTACTATCCTATTAGGTTTGTATTTCCATTTTATTAATTCCCAATTCATGGTAGTCATGTGGTCACATCTCTTAGAGGATCCTCCATTAACTCCTACTTTTTAACACATGTCATTTACTCATTGCACTTCTTAATAATGGTCAGCATATAGGCATGGATTTTCACTCCAAATTATTTCCTTAGGCCATGTGATGCATCATTTAGGAACATGTGGAACATCTTGATTAGCTCTTTTGTTCCATTTATACCCTATTTTGACCTTTTTATGGCCTTTAGTGGTTGTTAGTTCATCAGCATGCTTGGAAACACAACACCTTCTCATTTAGCTGGGCTCTCCTAGTGTTTAACATCTCTGATAGGTCTAGGGTACTATCCAATTTGACACTTGGTTACATAGCACCTTCCCATTCGGTCAGGATCTCTCATGATTTGACATATTTGATAGGTTTGGGATATTAGACACTCTAACTCATGGTGAATTGGAACCTTCCCATTTGGCTAAGATCTCCCAAGATTTGACACATCTGATAGGTTTGAGGGACTATCCACTCTAACTCTTGGAGACTTAGAACCTTCCCATTTGGTTAGGATCTAACTTCTTTGAGAGGTCTACGGGACTAGCCCCTCTAACTCATGGTGATGTGGAACTTTCCCATTTGGCTAGGGTTTCTTAGGCCCTAACATATCTTACATGTCTGGGGGACTAACCACTCTAACTCATGATGATATGGAAACTTTCCATTTGTCTAGATTATGACATCTCTAATATGTCTATGGGACAATATACTCTAAATCATGGTGATTTGGTTCCTTCCCATTTACTCAAGCTCTCCCAAGTTCTGATATCTCTTATAGGTTTAGAGGATTGCCTATTCTAAGTCATGATGACATAACACCTTCACATTTAGTTAGGCTCTCCTAAGATCTAACATTATTGAAAGGTCTATGGGATTGGGTGCTCTAACTCATGGTGACATGTCACCTTCCCATTTGATTCAGCTCTCCTAAGATCTAACATATCTGATGGTTTTAGGGAACTAGTTGATCTAACTTATGGTGATGTGGCACCTTATCATTAAATCAAGCTATATGAAATTCACAAAATGACTAGTTATAAAAACAAAAATAATATAATACATTAAAACTTACTTGTCAATTATAGAGATCTCACTTTTACAAGAATAGTCATGATTCTATTACTCTGATAAGGGAATGAGACTTAAAGAGATTTTGGTGAAATCCAACCTACAATGTTGGCATCATGATTTCATAACAAATAAGAAACACTCTCAATTCTAAAAATGAAAGGGGCCTATTGTTTCCTAGGGAAATCAAAGTGATGTACATTTCAAGGATTTATGTAAGTGATATCGACAAGAACAAAATAAAGTACCCAAATCTCTAGTTCATTAGATTTTTGGAAGGGTACCCCATTTCAAAGAAAAAGGGGCATGTTGGCCATAACAAACAATATGAGGCCAACTAATATTGGGATTATATTATCATAACATACTTACAAGTATGAGATATCTATCAAATTTTAGGAGCACATTTTATAAATATGAATCATAGACTCATTCCCTATTTTACTATTTTATGGAAGCACAAACGTGATATAAGTTGCCACAACTTTAACTATGACTTCACTGATATGCATAGTGAAAAATCTAAAGTAGGATATGATTATTAAAAAATACTACGACTATATCATGATACCCTCATGTATGTACATGTTTTCATAATTATATCATAAAATTTACGTAGTTATAACTAAATTATTTTCATAGTTGAAGTTAATTCTTTAGAATGTAAGTTTTAAATACATAATATAGTACCAACTATTGAATTATCTAAATTGAAATGTTTTTTAGAATGTACATCCCTAAATATTATATATTGGACTTCTCAATGCATTTGATAAGTTACAGGAGGCTACCCATTCTAAATAATTTTGAATTCCCATTGTAAAATTTTATGTTTCATGTTGGTATAAATTGTTAAACCATTACAAACATTGATGAACCTAGATGATAAATTAAATTAAATATCAAGTTCAACTCAAGGGGAGACAAGTAAATGGATAGAGGTCACATCTAAATTATAATATAAAATTTATCAAAACTTGAAATTATTTATCATAAACACATCAAATACATTAGAACATGCATCGATAATTATCACACTTGGATTACAAATAGGTAATAATTATTACTTAATAATCAGATATTCAAAACTTGATGAAGAGTTACCAAATTAAATTGGTTTTATTATATTCCTCAAGCAATAAATAATTATAATTTTAAATTATTGTGTAGATTTTATTGGAGATGATGTATAATTTGTGTAAATTCCTATGAATATAGGTAAACCATTAACTAGCATTTACTATTAACATTTAAAATTAAATTGAATGTAAAAGTGAATCTCAAAATTATTATTATATATAGTTTATCCAAAAAAAATTCATTTTCTTGAATTATAAGGATTGTTAGTTGAAAAAAAATCATCAAAAAATAATAACACTACATTCTAAGTTAACAACAAGCACACACAACCAAGAGGATATGTGACACAAATTTTAATGTCTACGTCCTCATAGTTTCAATTAACATTTTTCTCTAAGTTTTTTGATCTAAGAATTTGACTCAATAGAGGATGGTTAGTATGGTGTTAGTTTCAAAATGGAAAGAAAATGAAAGAAACACACTAGCTAGCATAACATCTCTAGGCCTAGACACTAGGGAGATCTTAGTTAAAAAACATAAATAAAACACAACTAAAATGAAAAATAAACCCTCTTTTACCTTCCTTGGATGCTCTAAAATGCTTGTTGTAGTGACTTTCTCAGCTTTGTGCTCATGAAGTCCTTGGCAATGGAATCTTGGCTACCTCCATCTCTCCTTGGCACCTTTAGCTTGTGGCTTGGCATGGCTTGGAATCAATTTGGCATGGTAAAAATAATTGAAATATATTTTGGAATAATTTTTCAATTATAAATTTGAATTATCATGTGTTATAAATGAGGTTCATGGCTTCTCTATTTATAGATTTTGAGAATGTCTAGAATCAACCTGAACCATCCATCCTGAGATTGAGATGTGTGGTTGAGGATTAATTCAATTTTTGGAATTAAGTTTGTAATTATCTTCATCATTAAATTAGAAGAAGGGGAAATTAATAGGAATCAGGGCATCATAGAAGGCATTGATGAGGCATGGATGGCATGAATCTTGATATTTGTGGCATTTATGGCCTAGGGATGTTTTTCTAAGAAATGAGGTCACCTAATGATGAAAATATTCAATATTCATTTCTAAAAACAATTATTCAATATTTTTCCATGGAATTATTGATTAGACTCTAATTTGGGTTAATTATCTCATAAGCATGTTTAAGAACTTTATGTACAAATTACTCAAATTGATCAGAATGCCTTGTTACTAGTCCAAAATTTAACTAGATTGGAATTAGAAGGCAATGTCATATGCATTAGATTTGTTATCCTATTTAGGATGTTACCAAGAATAAATAACAAAGGCAAATTTATTGTGAAATATATTTGATAAGAAAGATCAATCTGGAACACCTAGGTGTAAAATGGACATTTTGACTCATAATAATTTGATCAAAGTTAGCAGGCCCATAGATTATATTACCCCATTTAGGGATGCCTTGGTCAAAATTGGCACTTTAATATGTTAGTTTCAACAAATTTAATGAATTTTAGTATTTTTATTCCAAATTGTGCATTTTGGGTGAAAATTAGCCAAAAGCTTGATTAGAGGTTATCAGTGGCTAGTTTTAGATATCTACAATTTGCTTCTATTTGGGAGCAAGCTATAAGCATAGTAATGTCTTCTCAAAGAATGAAATGGTCATGTATGCCTATAACTATAATGATGATAAACTAACTTTATGATGCCCCCTCGAGGGAATAGATGGCACAAGTAGGTTGGAAAATAGTCCCTCGAAAAGAAAGAAGTGAAACAAGGGGACCAAAGAAAGGAAATATGATGGGGTGAAAACACAATGATATCCAAAAAGTAGTCAAATTCATTTAGAATTCAAGTGGGATGGTGATAATGGTTTTCCCAAAGGTGGTTATAAATATTGTACCCTAATAATGGCAATGTGGTATGATAACATAATGATTTTCCCAAAGGTGGTTATAATCATTGAGAAGATGGAGCTACCCCTGTTAAGGTAGACAAAAAATATAATAACATTCCCCTATATGGGAAGAAAAATTAAAGTGGTGACAACACAATGATTTGCCCAAAGGTGGTTATAATCATTAAGAAATGCAGGTGGGATGGTGTGTAGTGATTTGCCCATATGTGGTTATAATCATTAGACCCCGATTATGGAAAATAAGATAAACTTGGTTGAGGATGATGATAACTTAATACAGAGGGTAATGATGAAGTGGAACAAACTACTAGTAGGGATATGCTCATCTGAACTAATAAAGGTTGAAATTATTCATCTTTAATTACTTTGTTTGGGATATGATTCAGATGGAATCAAGATGTTAGTGCTAAAGAGATGTCACCAATGCTAAATAGACTTCTTGAATCTGAGATTTATTTTAGCATGAATCAGTAGGAATCATGGTATAACATCATGAGGACTTGGCCTAACTATGCATAAGGACTGACTCCTCAAATCTAATACTTAATAGAAAATAATGCACCAATGATAAAAACAATGATGAAAGTGTAGACATATGAATATGGATGGATTCAAGTGTAAGTGTGGGAAAGGAATCACCCAATGAACACACATAAACTAAGTCAAGGCAATAGTGCTAAAAGCAAACAAATAGGTAGACATATAAACAAAATAAGAAGAAACAAAAAATGCGATAGAAACCATATGAACATTACCCCTAGAAAATAGGTGACAACTAAACAAACAAATAAAATAAGGGAATAAAAGAAAAGGAAGGGGGTGGCTGAGCTATCTCCATATGCACTAGGCAAGTGGATGATGCTTACATAGTTTTATGGATGTAATATCCATCAAAAACATCAAGCTAAATGTGCTTATCCTAGGGAATGGGAAGAAAATGATAACTGATGAAAATAAATAGAATGGATGTGATAGAAGAATAGTAATGGTCTTGCAAAATGGCAAGTGCATGAGAGAAAAGGACAAAAAGGATGGGGAAACTAAATGATAGGTGATTTGATTGTAACTTAGTAAGGGTTCTTAGAATCCTTAAGACAAAGAAATGTTCAATGTTTTTGTTCTTTTCTAACAATTTTTCAAATGTTTTTAGAATTTTATAAAGTAACTCAACTTGATCAAGAATGATGAGACACTAAATAGTTAAATCTCACTAAATAGTGAAAGCATTTAAACTAATGTTGCTCACAAAATGGTGAGAGTGTGGCTTAGGTTGCTCACAAAATGATGTGAGTGTGGCTTAAGGTGACTGAGCTGATCTCAAAAAGTATCAAGTGATACCTAAATAGTCCCAAAGTAGGACCTTAAGTCACTATAGTTTCACCCTACAGTGGAGGTATTTGACTAGTTTAGTAATCAATTCAAACAAAATAGGCATAGTTGGTAAAAAGGCAAAGTATGACATAGGAAGTGGTAAGTTGGTACATCAAGGATTAATAAATAAATTTCGCCCCTAGTTTTCCCATAGGTGGTTATAAATAGGACATAATGGCATGGATCAATGGTACTAATGTGTCCAAAGGTGGTTATAATTAGTAACAAGAATGATGATAAGAAAGGAATAACAAACAGAGGATGTAACTATCAAAACTTCTATCATACTATTATAAAATATGATCTCTATCTGAAGTACATGAACTAACTGATGAAACTGATTAGATACCCTAATGCTAAAAATGTGTAATGAATGGTAAAAACCAAGGTCAAATAGGCTAGGATTTAGAACACATTGGATTGATAAGTCAAAAGTGAAAAGTGGATACAACTAAGAGGATGGATAAGGATGATATTTATTCAAAGAAGAATAGTGATAAAATGGCATAACTAAAATGGTCCTTATAGACAATACACCTTAGCGCTCAAGCATAATACCACTTGAGATGAATAATATTCATCAACTTAGGAAGTTCATCTCCATCTAACATGACAATCCTATATGCTCCTAATCCATAATCTATAGTAATGATGAAAGGCCCTGTCCAATTTGGTTTTAATTTTCCTTTATGCCTCTTCTCTGTCATGGTATTTTTTAGTTTTTTAAGAACAAGATCACCAAGTTAAAATTTTCTATACTTAACCTACTAATTATAGTGGCCTTTAAGTTTATTTTGATATGCTTGAAGATTTTTGAGCACAACTGTGCATTTCTCATCAAGTAGGTCTAGCTCTTGTATGTGAGCTACTTGATAATCATGATCATCTAGGAAATGCTTGAAAGAGAGGCACAGGGAAGGCAATTTGACCTCAATGGGAAGGATGGCTTTAGTACCATAAATAATTGAGTATGGAGTGGCTCTTATGGGGGTATGATGATTGTTATGGTATGACCAAAGGGTAAGGAATATTTATAGGAGTTAATCATGATCAAAATCATTAAGAATCTTTTTGAAAATATTGACAATGTGTTCAATGCTTCAGCTTGGCCATTGCCTTAAGGGTAATATGTTGTAGAAAAATGTTGTGTGATGTTATATTCGGTGCATAGCTAACTTACATTCTTATTATTGAATGATATTCCATTATTAGATATAATGTTAGAGGGGATACCATAGTAGCAAATGAGATGGTTGAAGATAAATTTAGAAATGTTCTTTCCAATCATGTAAGTGAGGGGTATAACTTCAACCCACTTAGTGAAATACTCAGTGGTGTTAAAGATATGTTTATGAACATCAGATGAAGTGGGATTGATCTTCCTAATGAGGTCAAGTCTCCATATAGAAAATGGACATGGTGTCAACATCAGTTTTAGAGTTTTGGCTAGGGCATGAATTATATTATCATGTCATTGACATTTTTCACACTTCTTTACATATGTAGTAACATCTGCATCCATTATGGGAAAAAAATAACTAGTAAACAATAGATTTTTGGATAGGATGTCCCCACTAGAATGAGCTCCAAAATCCCCTTTATGTACTTCTCTTAATGGTAGTGTAGACTCTACTAAAGTTAAACAATGAATCAGAGTTCCATCAAAACTTTGATGGTAAAGGGTAGATCCAAGTAGAGTATAATGAGTGGAATGATGAATGAAGGCTTTAGTTTTTTTTTGAGATAGGTTAGGTGGTATAACTTGGTCATAAAGGTATTTTTAAATGTCTAAGTACTAGATAGAATTAGGACCAACAATATCACAAATCAAAATTAGGACCAACAATATCATAGATCATTGTAATGGTTGAAGGTTGATGAGTTGATATTAAAAAAATCTCGATGAGGAATTGACACTCTATATCTTTATCTATTTATAAAATCAAAGAGCCAATATTATCCATGGAATATGTAATTATATTAGTCTCCCTTGGTATGTGCTCAAATTGAATGTTGATAATTTGTTGCTTAAGAGTGTCAACCATAGCTTTATATGGAATCAACTTGTCATCTTTGGTTTGAAAATGATCTATTCCCTAATTGATGATTAACTAAGAATCACCATAAAATTGGAGATGGGATATGTTCTAATGCATTGCCTATCCAAGTCCTGCAATAAGTGCTTCATACTCAACCATGTTGTTTGTATAAGGAAACCTAATTATAAATGATTTAGGGATTAGATCCCCCTGTGATGTAATAAATAAGAGGCATGCCCCTAATCCATGTGCAGTAAGTGAACCAATAAAATATATATTCTAGTGTTGCTCCTCAAGAGGTGTGTCAATGATGGTCATTATGGATTCATCAGGGAAATGAAATGTGAGTGGCTTTGTGTCTATAAGAGGTGCTTCAGCAAGTTATTCTGCAAGAACTTATCCCTTGATTACCTTCTGATTGACATATTCTATGTCAAACTCACTAAGAAGAATGATTTATTTGGTCATTCTACCTTTTAAATATATTTTAGATAGTAAATAATTGAGTGGATCTACTTTTAAAATTACCATGGTATTATTATTCAACATGTAATGTCATAGTTTTCTAGCTATGAAGACCATGGCTAGACAAGATTTTTCAATTGGTGAATAGTTATGTTTATATGTGATCAAGGTATAGCTTAGGTATTATACATAATGATATTTTTCATTGTGATCATTTTGATTTAAGAGTGCTCCTAGATCATGGTTGGTAGCTGATAGGTATAACAATAATGGCTTTCTTGACATAGGAGGTAATAAAATAGGTAGATTAACAAGATAGTCTATGAGCTATTGAAAAGATATTTGGAAATGATCATCCTAGTGAAATTCAACTCCGTTATTCAAAATATTTGTAAATGGATGACACGTGTCTGCTAATTGAGAGATGAAGTGTTGGATTGATTGGATCTTACCGTGTAAACTATGGAGTTGATTTAAATTGGTTGGTGGTAGCATCTCAGTTATAGCATGGAATTTATTTGGATCAACTTAAATACCTCTATGAGATAAAATGAATCCATGAAATTTTCTTGAGGTTGTGCCAAAAATACATTTATTTAGATTGATTCTGACTTTATACTCCCATAATCTTTCAAATATCTTATGCATCACTACTACATGGTCAGCCTTAGTTTTGGATTTTCCTAATATGTCATGGACATAGTCTTCAACAATATCATGAACCATGTCATGGAATATGATATTCATGGCCCTTTGATATGTATTTTCATAATTCTTAAGGCCAAATGGAATTACCTGATAATAAAATGTTCCCCATGGAGTGTTGAACACTATTTTATGTTGATCTTCTAGTGCTATTATGATCTGGTTATATCTTGAAAATATATCCATGAGTGAAATCATACCATGGATTTGATGATTATGTTGATATTAAGAAATGGAAAATCATCTTTAGGATAAGCTTTCTTTATGTCTCAAAAATCAATACAGATTCTAATTCCTTTAAGCTTTTTACTAATAGGTACCACATTAGAGATCCATTATGAGTAGTCAATAGATCAGATACATCCTACTTCTAAGATTTTTTCCAACTCTTTATTTACCAATACATAAATGTGAGGATGCATCTTATGTATCTTTTATTTTAACAATTTGGTGTTAAGATTAACCACAAGGTGGTGCAAAACCAAAGCGGGGTCTAAACTTGGCATGACAAAATAGGCCCATGCAATGATATCTAAAAATTATCTCAATAGAGATGTAAAGACTTCATGTTCCTCCTCAGTAAGTGATAAACCTAATTTTATCCATTTTGGGTCTGATGGAGTCCATATGTTTACCTTTATTGTATCTTTAACTAGAAGGGTCATTCCATCTTCTAGGATAATAGTCAATGATTTGAACTGTTGGACTATGTTAGGGTCCTCTATTGGGACTTGCTCTTCAACTTATCCTAGGCATGATGAATCTAAGTCATCTAATGGGAGATCTAGCCATGTGATAAAAATAGTCAAAAATTCTTAAAAAATTTAATCAAATACTTAGTGTTGTCCAAAACTGAACTCAAATCCATAGGTAAGTTCATTACTGGTGGTCTCCTAGTCTAAATTCAAAGAAGAATGAACATCCCCATCTAATGGCACATAAAATAGGTTTTCACCACTAGAATGGACTTTATCTTTACTTTTTCCCTGGTCAAAAAGTGCCTCAAAGATGTTTTCACTTTGGGACCTCAATGTTTTACTCATTTATTTTTGGCTAAGGGTGTTCACTCACTCTCCAAAATAGTCTATAGGTTCTAATGTAATTAAGAATCTTAACTTATGATCTCCCAATGAAATGTTGTCTCTAAGGATTAAGAAGTCACAAAATACCTCATCAATCGGTAGATTGGATTCTTGTTGGTCCCAATCTATCAGTTGGGGATAGTATAATGGTATTGGGTTGTGATGAATAACCAGGGTAAGGATAAAAATGGCATTGTTATCAAACAAGTTGGCTTAAAATTGGTCATCAAAGGTGAGGATACGATCAGAATCTACTTTGTTGTTAGCATCATCATCACTAGTCACTGGTGATGGAGTTTGAATAAGATATGTCGGGTCACCCTCAGGTGGTTTAAATCTAAGTCCATATGGTCTTTCATAGTTAGTCATGGAAATTGGCTTGATGGCTCCTTGCTAATTTGGTTTGAGGCATCTTCCTTCATAATTGTGATGTTCCATGATCCTATTGGTAATATGATACTTTGCACTTTTATAATAATCAACTTGGTTGTCATTGTATAATCATGATTCATCCCCTATAAGGGGGTCAGGTTCTAGGCTAGATGTTGGTACAAATGTGGTAGGTCCCTTATCTTTGTTGTTTTGTTTCCAATGCATATTTGGGGTGACATTAGGTCACACAAAGGTTTTTGGATTCTAAGGAATATTGGCAATATGAAAGGTATCATGGGTCACATACTCTCCCAATCTATTATTTGAAATGGTAAAATGATTAGAAGCTTCAAGAGATGGCATATGGGAAAGGGAATCCAAGGTATTATGATCTATGCAATTATCTGGTGAAGGATGAATAAAGATTGACTTTACTTTATCCTACTTAGAACTTAGATTCATGTTGTACTAATAATTGTAGCTTTAAAATTCAGCCTCAAGATGTTTTCAGTATTCATATGGGTGTAAATCTCCTAGAATATTCAATTCCATCTTTGAGTGGGAAAACTTGATAAATTGGTGTAGCATTGATAGGACTTCATGAATTTCATGTAACCAAGGTCTACCTAGAATCATATTATATGATAAATCAAGATCAATTACATAGCAAAGTGTATCATGGGTGAAAGGACCAATGATAATTAGCAAAATAATGGTGCCTTGTGATTCTCTTTCTTAATTATCATAGGCTTTGATGGTTATTGTTTCTAGGTGGAGATCTACCATTATGTACCAAGAAGATTTATGAGCTTTAGAAACACTATGTTGAGGCTTGATCCATTTTTTATAAGGACACATTTCACTTTATGCCACTTTATATAAACTTGTATATACAATGGGTTATTGTGGAGTGGGCCATGGGAAGACATATCACTTTGGTTGAATGTGACTTGTTGGGATGGAGTTAGGTGTCCAACCAAAGCTTCAAATTTATCAAGGGATATGTCACTAGCAATAGTGGATTAGATTAAAAACTCATTCAAGATGTTCTTGTGGATTAATGATGTTCGCAACAAATTTAAAATAGAAATTTGTGCTAGTTATTTTGTAATTATTCCACAATATCAAACATCTTATCTTGGTCAGTAGTGAATGGTTTATTCTGAGTTTGAAAAATTAGTTGGATAACAACTAAAGTGGCGGATGTTTGTGGGCCTGGGATAGTAATCATTGACCTCTGATTTTTTATTTTACAATCAAGATTAAATACTAGACCATTAGTGCTAACAAATGCTGGGAATAGTGTGGGACCAAAAAAGACAAGTCTCAATTGTTGGTGCACTCGTATGTGGTCACATGGTAAGGATGAGTTGTTGATATAAGGTCTAAAAGAGGAAGTCCTAGTTTGTTAGTTTGCCTATGTGCACTCCTAGGTTAAAAAAGGATTATCCATGTAATTTGGTTAAATTTTATTATTTAGCAATAGTCTAGGCTAACTAGTGCTTGGTCTAGGATTAATGGAGATGGTATTAACACTACCCCCTATAATATGACCTATAACCCTATTTTAGTCATGTGAAATTGCATGGTAGGTTTGTTGGTTTTTATCATTATGACCTTGGTTTTGTCTATTGTTTTATCATTATGGGTTTTTCTATTGATTTTATTAAGTATACTATTTTAGTCATTTATTTTGATACTATTGATTTTGTTGCTACACTAGATATTGTTGTTGTTATTACTGATTAATCTGCTATTATTGATTATTATATTGGGGAAAGGGGTTTTGATAAATCCTAAGAGTTTGATTAGAAGTGGAAGCACCATTATCTAATGTTATCTCCCCATTCTCCAACATATTCTCAATTAAATGATTGATTTGGACACATCTTCATATATTATGCTCATTGACCTAATGATATTCACATAATTCATTTTCATGGTACCAATCAAGATAAAGAAAGCCTTACAGATAATGCTTTGGTATATGCCAACTAATTAGATTAATGGTAGCAAGATTACAAAATAAAAACTCAATAGGTTCTCTTAGGCCCCTAAAGACACAATGTGCATGCATGATTCTCCTAGGAAGAAGGATTTACAATGGTAAAGGCTGCTGCATTTGTTGTGTAGGTCTTGGTTTTTGTGCTTGCAGAATTGGTTGGAGAGATTTTTGGGTAGGAGTAAACTGAAAAAGAGGTGTAGATGATGTTTTCACCATTTGGACATGATAGGATTTGTCTACTCCATTTACCATAACAGTCCTATTATAGTTGAATTGCTTTAGTCTTTATTGGTTATTGGCCTATGTTAGTTGTGATGCTTATGCTTGAATGGGATGTTGATGTTGGAAATTTCCTTGATTGGTACCTTGATTTTGATTAGTTTAATTAAGCTTGATGACTCCTTTATTCATGAGCACCCACTCAATCAAAAAAACTTTATCAATGATCTCTTTGAAAGTATGTGCACATTGTAGTCCCAGATGATAAGCTATATCACTATGCAAATTTTTAGTAAACATAGCAGTTAATTATTTATTTGGTAAACTATGGGTGAAATGAATTGAAAGGGATCTCCATCATTGTAGATAACTTGCAAAACTCTCACCAACTTTCTGATTTTCTTGAATTAAGTCTACTAATTAAATCTCATGCTTGAGATTATAGGAAAAGCGTTGCATAAACTTATCTAAAATATCATCAAAATCTGTTACTAAATTCTTGTGTATCTTTAAAAACCACTCTAAAGCTTCTCTATCCAATCTTCTTGGAAATAACAACAAATGGTATATGTTGTTATATGCCACTAGTTGACATGTGACAAATAACTCAATCAAATGAGCCTTAGGGTCACCTTTCACTTTTTATATATCAAATTTTGATGGTTCATATCCTAGAGGAAATGCTATCTTCAAATAATCCATGTTTAAGGATAAGAACACACATCATTCAACTTAAACTTTTTAGTTTGTTTCCTAGCCTAAATGGTAGTAATCGTATCCTTCATCTGTTATAATTCTTTAGACAAGAAACTGGAAGGAACATTGGTTTGAGAGAGAAAATTGGTTTGGGTAGATGGTTGGGAGGTCACAAGTGGGACACTTTGACCAGGGTATGATGGAGATATAAATTGGGGTATATTGGTTTGGTTGGGGAATGGACCAGGAATATGCATAAGTGGATTAGGATGTACTTGAAATTACACATTTGGTTGTGTGATATTCTTGTTTGGGTTGGAGATAAAGGTTTAACTTGGAGGATTTTTTGGTTTCGGTGGAGGGATATAACTATACTGTGCCTATTGTGGTTAAAAAGGGACATGCTACTGACTAATAAAACCTTACTATTGAGTGGGAAATTGTGGACCAAGACCCTGTCTCTAAATTTGTAGCATATTTTGAACCAATGGTTATCTAGTAGGTACTTGAGAAACATGGGAGCCTCCTTATTGCATGAATACCTATGGAGAAGTGCAAATAGGTTACAGATTTAGCATCTATCACTAACCAATATTTACACATTTTTGACTATTCATTACATGGTTTTAGATTGGCATATTAGTCTATGATTGAAGAGGTATGTTTATCATTACCTATTGAGGTAGAACATTAGTTGCCCCTGATTAAGGTGGCAATGTATTTGTCCTTTGTTGTGTTGGTACACTAGATTGTCCCTACTATTTTGGAATACTACTCATTACTTATTGAGGAGGAGTATGATTCATCACATTCTATTATTGAGGCATGATGTTGGCCATTATTTGACTACCTAATCTTGTAGGTTATACACTTAAGGAAGTAGTTAGTTAAGGTCGGGATGAAGAAACTCATACTCCTTGGTATGATGATCCACTCATGGAATTAACTATAGGCACATGTTATTGGCTAGTTATTTGTATGTTAATACCACTTTGATTGGGATTAGATGCTTCTTTCAGCTTGTCCACTACATTTGGCTCACTATTCTATGTAGATGCTAAGGACACTTCTTCAATAATGATCATATGAATCAAGTTATCTACTAAAGTGGTTTACACAAATGGGTCAAAAATCATATTATCTTGTCTAGTTAACTCTATCAACACTCCTATTGAAGGAACTAATTCAATAAGATGTTTGTTCATCATATTCATTTGATTGAAATTATGTGCTAGATTCAGGTAGGTTTGATATACTATCTGCATTTTGTTGAAGTGATCTTCCATGATGTTTTTTATTCTATTAGGTAGATTAGGGTCCTGATATGTTGTTTGGACTAAATCCAAAGGATTTCTAGAAGAAGCCTATTGATCATAAACTATGTTGTGGGGCTCTCTTACAAGGCTTAGTAAATTTTCATGGGGGAAGTCTACTAGAAACTTGGCCCCTACCTCTATAGCTCTAACCAAAATCTCATCCTTGTTCTCCAACAAATCATACTCAAATAAAAATGGGTCTTACATGGAAGGTACATTAGTAGAGTGTGACTGTTGAAGAACTAGTTCATCAATTGTGGGTATTATAGCTAGGTATTATGTGATTTGTTCTTGGTCTTGTTATAAATAAGGTTGTGTGTTAACCAAATAGTTAGCCAATGGATCTTGTCTTTGTTCCCCTATTTGATTATTATAAGAGGGATAAGAATACATCTCATAAGGAATATTATCCATGTAGGTGTCTTGCACAATTTCTTCCTATGCAACTACATTACTAATCCTTGGATTATACATGAGTCCACTACAAGTGTAGGAATACATGTTGGGATCCATATTCAATGCTTTGCAATAAAAGGTATAAAATAGATGATATTCTAGCTTGGTCTAGATTCATCAAAAGGATAAAAATGTTTATGAAAAGATTTATGAGGAAACAAGCTATCGTGAAGTATCTAATGTTTCACTATTCACATAAAGATAAGCAAGTAAATGGCCTAAAAATCAAAATGAAAAACTCTAAGGTTGAAGTGTTTCAAATTAGTATAATCTATGAAATTAAAATTTGTTAGGTCTTTTGGCCAAATGTGGCATAAAAATTTAGGTTCAAATAAGGCATGTGTTAGGACTCTTGGCCAAACAATGTCAAAAGATATACTTTGAAAATAGATGAAAGTTTTAATCTAATGGATTTGAGACACTTATAACAAACACTAGGCATTTGATTCTTGGACATGAAATCAATCAACTAGGTATAAGGTATGAAATAAAAGGCACTTATAGAGATAGTTTATTTTCTCACAAATAATGGTATAAAACTTGATTCTTTTATCAAATAAGCTAGACAAAAGTGAACGGTAAAAGTGTGCTAGCAAAGGATCACAAAAGTACACTTGGATTGGTCTAAAAATGTAGGAACAAATTTGAATGCTATTTAAGAGGGTCTATGAAACAATATTTGAAATATTTTGGGAACATAATGATGCTACACTACCCAAAAGGTATGACAAAAAAGTTTGTTTCAAAAACTCTCCAAGGCAAAAATAGTTTCCCATAATTTTGACAGCATAACACTACTTTTATTGACTCCAAATATTGTGTTGCATAGACTCAAAGTGCAAGTGTTTCAAACAAAATAGCTTAAGTTTATCAAGTGATGATAATGATTATGAGTCTTGAATGTCCTTCAACCCAAATTGGAAATTAAACCTAAGTTTTCTCAAGTTTAGTGTAAATGGAAAAACCATTTAATACATCAACCCTATGAACCTATAAAGATGAAATTTTGAATTTAGGTTATAAGTGAAGGACTTAAACAACTTTGGTAAAAGTCTACACTCAATTGGTTAGCATAACTGCACCAAGGTCGATGATATGACTCCTAAGCTTTTGATGAACTTTGAATAAGGCAAATTGATGATTTCACATGGGCAGCATAATTCCTCTTTGTTCAAAGGAAAATTAGGACTATGTGTTTGGTTTTGAATTATTTGTCTACACCAAGTTTTGAGTCTAAACAAGACTTTAATCTAGGATAAAAATCAATTGATTAATCACTCTTAGACTCTAAACTGACACGTTGCTTGGTATTATTAGAATCCATCAATATATGTCATTTGAGAGGATTTTAAGTGTTCATCCAAAAGTAAATGTGTATTATATAGTAGGGATTTCACACCCTCCCTATTTCAAATGAGAGTACTGGGACATGGACCTTGAGCTACACCTTTCACCAACAATACTTTTGTGGCAAGTGGGGATTTGTCTAAGATCTAACAAGTTTCTAAATCTTCTATGGGAATCAATTATACAATGAATTTCACATCAAATAATGCAAAAGAAAATAATGGGTTTTGGGTCCATATCACTTGGCTTGTTGAAAAATGGTCTAGTCCTTTTTGCAACCACTACATCTTGTTATTCACTCAGTGTAGTGCAATGTCCAAAGTGCCACTATGTCCCATGTGTAACTCCAATTAGGAGCCAAATGAAGCCAATTCCAAGAGGTGAAACCTCAAATTAAATCTTGCCTAAATAACTTATGGGAGGTGATGAAGTCCCCCTCACAAGCCAAGTTTGCATAAAAATAAAGAAAGCATGAAAATAGAAAGACTTTAGGGTCATTTTCAAGGTCACCCAAACTTTGACGAGTTTTTAGGGAGTTCCTTAGATGACTTTCTTTTAAATCCTTAGACTAGGCTACTTACAATAGGAATGGCACTTTTGATTCTAAGGGTTCCCTAAAGGATAGAAATGAAAGAGCATACATGCAACATACCTCTCTTTTCTAAACAAATATTTGATCAAGAAATTATTTAAGTCAAAAACCTTGGAAAGATGAGTTCATTTTTAAGCCCAAATGAAAATGAGGTGGTGTTCATTTAACCCCTTAGTCTTAGTTGTAACTTTGAAAACTAATTCGAAAAACTCACTTAAGCACCTAAATATTAATTTAAGCACCAAAATAATGTTCCTAGTTCATTTTAAGCATGAAAAATATGATCTAAACATGTTTTTAGCAAATTTCAAGCTTGGTCTTGCAATAAAAATGTTTGCATGTCCTTCAGCCATGAAGATATTTTGAGTTTGAAATAATGAACTTTAAAAAAGAGATCTCAGGTTTGTGTTTTAGAAAACATAGTGACCAACATTAGTTATATAACTGATGATTTTTATACTTGTAACTGATGATGGTAATCTATGTCATGACCTTGATGGGTAGATTTCACTAATGCCTCAAGGTTTTGGTGTAGTAGTTCATTACATGTTGTATCAGAGCCACCACCTAGGTTCAAGTCACATAGTGGGTGGCTATGCCATCATGGCAGTGTTTGTCTAGGGCTTGTACACATAGGGATCCTATGGTATGGGCACAATTCTAGCCTAGAGTTTGGGCTTTAGAAGCGTGGTGGGATGTTATGATCTTGATGGATAGATTTCACTAACACCTTGAGGTTTTGGTGTAGTAGTTAGTTACAATCTAATTGACATTGATTATGCCAATAGTGACTAATGATGGCTATCCAGCTGATGACGGTTTTACCAACTAACGTCAGTTACTATGTAAACTTATGACAAAGAAAAATGGAAAAACAAAGTAAGAAAATCAATTTTCAAGAGTTTTAATGATCCAAATGAAGATTTTAAAACTAAAAAATAACCTTCTTCATGTGTGGGATGCATCTTTTCCCACCAGGCATGTCATATGTGATCTAAGAATTTGAATCAAGAGAGGATGGTTAGTATGGTGTTAGTTTCAAAATGGAAATAAAATGAAAGAAACACACTAACTAGCATAACATCTCTAGGACTAGACACTAGGAAGAGCTTAGTTAACAAATATGAATAGAAAACACAACTAAAATGCAAAATAGACCCTATTTTACCTTCCTTGGATGCTCCATAATGCTTGTTGTAGTGGCTTTCTTGGCTTTGTGCTCATGAAATCCTTGGTAAGGAAGCTTGGCTACCTCCATCTCTCCTTGGCATCTTTGGCTTGTGGCTTGGCTTGTCTTGGAATCAATTTGTCATGGTAACACTAATTACAATGTATTTTGGAATCATTTTTTCATTATAACTTTGCATTATCATGTGTTAGAAATGATGTTCATGGCCTCTCTATTTATAGATTTTGAGAATATCTAGAATCAACCTGAACTATCCATCCTAATATTGAGATGTGTCGTTGAGGATTAATTCAATTTTTAGAATTAAGTTTTTAATTATCCTCATCATGACATTGGAAGAAGGGGAAATTAAGAGGCATGGAGGGCATCATGGAAGGCATTGATGAGGTATGGAGGACATGAATCCTAATATTTGTGGCATTTATGGCCTAGGGATGTCTTCCCAAGAAATGAGGTCACCTGATGATGCATATATATTCAATATTCATTTATAAAAACAAGTGTTCAACAAATTTTCATGTAATTCTTGATTAGGCTCTAATTTTAGTTAATTATATCATAAGCATGTTTAAGCACTTTGTGCACAAATTACTCAAATTAATCAGAATGCTTTGTTACTGGTCCAAAATTTTAATGGATTAGAAGGCAATGTCAAATGCATTAGATCCATTAACTCATTTAGGATGTTACCAATAAAAATAATGAAATCATGTGTCTTGTGAAAGATATTTGAGAGGAAAGATCAATCCAAAACACCTAGGTGAAAAATTTGCATTTTGACTCAAAATGATCTGATCAAAGTTAGCTAGCCTATAAAATTTACTACCCTATTTGGGGATGCCCTAGCCAAAATTAGCACTATAATATGTCAATTTTAACTCATTTAATGCATTTTAGTCTTTTTAGGCCAAATTGTGCATTTTGGGTGGATATTGGCCAAAAGCCTAATTGGAGGTTATCGATGGCTAGTTTTAGGTGTTTATAGGTTTGATACTAATGTTGACATTTAAAACAAAGCTAATGATAAATGATAAATCAAATGCATGTCATTTTTTTATTATGGTGGAAAAAAATGCAAAAATATTTATTAATAATTTATACATGATTTGGAATGAATATGTAATTATTTTTAATTCTAAAAATAGTATTGCAGTCAACCTAGTAAATAAAGGTGACTCTCAGTAAATTGTAGCATTCGAATGAAGGTTAATTATAAAAAAGTATTTAGAAGTGGAAAATGGATTATGGAGACACTATTTACACAAATAGCCTTGATTGGGTTGCAAATGATATAAGATTTTTTTGAAATAAGATATAACATTATTTGTGATAGTGTTAAACCAGGGAATAAATGAAATTGAGTTTACATTACTTATATAAATATATTTTGGGTGATTTTTTCAATTTTCATTACAATATGATGTTTGTATTCATTCTTAGATGTTTTCATTCATATATGGTTTAGTTATAAAATAGGCTTTTTAAATATACTTTAAATCTAAATAAAAATAGTTTTTTTTTACTATATTGATTAATCACAAAATTTAATGAACATGTATCATTAGAAAAAAAATTATCCTAGAATTTTTTCTATTATGTGTTTCTCCCCTATAAAAATTAAAACTTTGAATTTATCATAAACAACTAAATCTTTAAAGTACATTTTATGATGAATAAGTGTTCAACATAAACTATCACAATGGTGTCAAGAATTTTATTTTCATACAATATTAGTAACTCTACAATTATTGAAAAATAATTATTGTATTGGTTAACTATTTTAGATAATATTATACCACATGGAAGGAAGTTGTTGATATTGAGAGTATGAGTGTTATTTGGAGTTCTAAGGACAATTGAATTTAGATCACCAACAAAACACCTAGATTTTTCATATCAATGTTACCATTACTTCAGTCATTCATTTATCCCTAACATTTTGAGTATTTCAAGGAAACATTTGAATATTATCTTGTGGTTTATGTACATAAACTCAAAAGTACAACATTCTTTCATTCAACACTTTGAATGTCTACAAAATGTTGAATTTATTTTTACATAGGGATATCATAGTGCGAAATTAGTGATAAATTTATTATATTAGATAAAGGAAATATTATTCATATATACATTAAAAATGTGTAAAAATTCTTGAAAAGTACATACATTTGTATGAAACAGACAACATATTATTCATAGGAAATAAAACATGTTTATTTGTGACAAAAAATAATCCCTTTTCTTTAGATTGCCTCTATGCTAGAAATTTGATGTCATGTTACATTTCAATAGGAAAATATTCACACACTTAAGTACATGGTTAGATATTTTGGAAGCCACATCCATATATGTGTCACTATTTGGAAACATACAAATAAATAATTAGCGACTTTGATTGAGTTAAGCTACTACTATTACATACTTTGTATTTGTTACAACAAATTATATAAATAAACACAATAGTATTTGGGTGAATTTTATAGTGAGAGAAAACATTATTTTGAATTAAAAAAGTGATTGGTATGAGTTATTAAATATTACTAAGTTATATCCAATTTTATAGTTGATAGTTGGATTTGTTTTTGTATCTATAAACAAAGGCAATTGTTTCTATACATTTAAATAAATTTGTCATCATATTAAGTTAAGTAATTAATCTATAATTAATGAGATAGTATTTTCACTCAATTTATATTAAAATATTTTAAAATGGTGACCTTGGTTTGTAGTGTAAATAAAACTTTCACTTTCATCTTGATCTATTTTGATTAAATTTAAATCAACCCAAACCTAAACATATTTGAATATTTAGATAAAATTTAAATCATAGACTATGTATATAAAATGGATCATAAAATAGTCATTGAGAATGGTCATTTGTATCATTGTTATAATTTCATATAATCCTATATTAATCATAATATTGATAGATTGAGAATGAAATTATATCTCATTCATGTGCTACATAGTAATTTCTTATCAAAATTTGTGTTCAACGACATCCTCATATCTTATTTTTATTATGGTGCATCAATCTAACCCATATCCATTTTTAATGTTTATGAGATTATCCAATGGTGTATTTAGCATATTAGAGGAAAAATATGGAATTTTATGGGCATATTATACCATCAAATATCCATAGGAATCTTTCATGACATATAAATTACTTTGTGGCATCTCATGGAGATGAATAATTTGATTTCCAAAGTGTGTTGAGGTGTTAAGGGGATGACATGATGGGGATTTACCAAGTGTATAATTATTTATGTGTAAGAAATCACATGTGATTATATTTTATTTGATAAAACCTCCTCACACACTAATAACTATTAAAAATATTAGAGTATAGGTTCATATGGCAATATCTCATTGGATCAAGCCACCTAGGGATCTAACATCTCTAAAAACTCTAGGTGTAAGACTACATGTGATGATCTCTAATTAGAATAGGTCTCATGGGGATTTGACAGATCTGATGACTCCAAGTTTATGATCACATTTGGTAAGATCTAATTTGATTAGGTGTCCTGACACTTTGATAAATCTAGGACCAATCAATTAAGGTTTACTTACCTATCAAAATTTTCCTCCATATAGAGTCCATATAAACTCTAGGACCTACACATCTTCTAGATTTTATATGAATAAAAAACAACTTTTAAAAGTTATGATGGGACTCCTCTCTTCAAAATAAATAGATCATGAAAGATATTTAAATATAAACAAACATAGTTTCTCATAACTACAAAAAAAATTAAAGAGTGTGATATGACAAATACTAAAGATTTTGAAATGAGATGAGGATAATAATGGGATAAATAAAATGGAATAAATTTAAATTATTTTCCTTCCACGTGTCCTATTTTATTCTATAATAAAGTATGTGTTGGTAGTGATAAGAACATTATCAATTAAGAATCCAATATTTTTATTTTGTGTAGAATAAGAACATGCATATTATACACAAGCTAAGATTATTGGATTCTTAAATTATAACATTATTATATAATGTGTAAAATGTGTTAATTATACAAAAAAATAAAATTATTAATATTGATCAAACAATAACCAATGGCATGAGGGAAAAACATAGAAAAATGAAACCCTAAGTTGAAAACTAGTAATAAATGTCTTGGAAAAATATACACACACAAGTAAAAAATACATAGATATTAGTTCACAAATAAGAGCAATCAAGTAATAATAGTATTTGGTCATGAAAATGTAATTTGGTAAGTGAACCTAAGTTTGGTGATTTGAGCAAATATGTCACATCATCTGATGTCATGTGCTTAAGTAAATTGTGTAAGTTGATTAGCTACAACTACCTTAGTAGGTAGATACATGATTTGAATCAAAGTAATTAAAAACACCAAGTGAATCATTAATTATCCATAATTCCATACATGTCAAAAGTCAAAATATAAATAAATCAAAGGGGAATCATAAAAATGAGAGGATGGAAAATAAGGATAATTCAAAGACTGTGAGAAACACAAAATTGATACAATAAATGGAATCATCTCACAAACTTAGCATTATGATTTCCAATAAATACAAACAAGAATTAAAAATTTTCAAACAATATAAAGACCAATTGTAAATAATTATGAATTCCAATGCAATAAGAATAAAAAATATAAATAAATTTCCAATTGTATTATTTTCCCTTAATAATATACAATATAATAATCTTATCAAGTCTTATGAGGCTAAGAATACAATATATTCTTATAGAATTGTGTAGAATGGCCAAATTCCCATTCTACAAGTCATGATAAGTATTTTTTAATATGGTAAAAGGGTTTTGTTATGGCCCTCACCCATATAAACACATTAATAACTTAATAATTCATGTCTTTAAGATACGATAAGAAATGTAGATAGTTTATTGGAGGAATTTAATGTCAAGGAGGAATATAGAGTAAGGTGTGTAATATAAGACTTAATAAAAATATACATCTATCAGATAGTTTACATTTTTTTTCTTTCTCAAACCCAATTACATCATATCATTCTAGGAGTGCCTTCATGAGAGATTATAATTACCCTGGTATATCCTTACCCATTATAATCCAATAAAAATCTTGAGAAAATACACACACACATATATAAGTTGATCCATTGTCAATTATTGGCCATAGATAATGTTCTGGATTGATGGTAGACTTGGAGGGTGACCAACATGATCAATCATCCATAAATGTCTATCAATAAGGCCAAAAAATCATTTTTTCTAACCCCATTTCCTTTCATAGCTTCTAACCATTTAATGGACAATTAATGGGGTTTTATTTTTAATTGATATTAAGACATTGGGATTAAAAAGAACTTTACACTTGACATTAAAAGCCTTGAACTTGTAATGTCAACATGATGATTTGTCTAGCTTAGTTTTAATGGATTTAAGGTGAAAGAGAATTAAGGAGGATGTGTCATGCTCACCTTCAATTTTAAATTTATTGGATACTAGATCATTATTTATGGTTCTCTCCAATTCATTTTTAGTCCACCTTACATAGCTTAGTAGGACATATTTTACCTTTTTACCAGGTTGGTAGAGCTCACAAATTACCTTCAATTCTTTAGAGCCATATAGATTATGTTCTTCTCCCATCACCTACATTATTAAAAATTGGAAAGTGACAAATGATAACATAATTATGTAAATAACGCTGATTAGGTCATGGATCATCTTGATTTTTGTGAAGGGTGGGCCCATGGTTACTACATAGACTATCAAATTTTGATAAATCAATATTTTGGAGATGATATCACCATCAAAGTAGTTGTAGATATCTTCAAAATAGGTAATATTGTAAGGATCATAATGAGGGAGAGATGACATTTTAAAATCATGAGGAATGACATGATTTAGATTTGAAGGAGCTTGATGGTTCTATAATTGATGAAGATGAATAATTTAATGAAGAACAAAGGACTAACATCATAATTACATCATATGATTTGCATCCTTTGAGTATGGGAGAGCAAATACCTTTTTTATCATTTCCATCCTCTCTAAGCATGGGAGAGTTAATAATATCCTTTGTCACATTGCCATCATACCTCTCTAAGTGAGGGAGATATTTAATATTCTTTTGTCAGTGTTATCAAACCTCTCTAAGTGTGCCTAAGAGTTAATATTATATATTGTGAAATGATTATTAATATCAATGATCAATTTAATTATATTATTAATGATATTTATTTTCAATATCATGCATTCACTTTTTATAAGTGAACAGTCCCCCAGATTGGCTGTAATATCAAAATTTTGATTGCCTCCTTAAAATAATGATTATGGTGTCATTAACTTGAGTAGATTGATTCATAGCAAACATTTCCAATTTCAATATTATCTAAACTCATATTCCAATTGGGGAAGGATAATTTCATTGATTTTGATTTAAATGCATCAAAATGAAATATTAATTACTTAACATAATTTGAAAAAAATAATTAATTATTTCAACAAACTAGAATAATATATACTACTAGTTTATTAATAACTTTGAATTCCAAAAAAATGAAACTAGAATCTATAAAATATTATATGTAATTACAATAAAATCAAAATTGGTATATGAGAATAGAAAAACTAGAATCCAATATTTGAAATAATTTATACTATAAAAATATATTAATAATAATTTCAAATTTCAATCTCGATTAGAATATGTCTAAATTTAATGAAATTATGATTTTTACTATAATAAAAGGAGGTAAATATAGATACACAAATTAATATTTATTTCTAAAATTATGCACTTGTGACCCATCCTTATACACACTTAGATCATGCCTATTCATGTGGTCCTTGACCACCATTCATTCACTAGTATGCAAATGACCCTTACCTTTTAAGAAAATTATGATTCTAAATATATGTATTTACCATCCTAAGTAGCCTAAAATAGTTATCAAACTGATTCACACTTCTAATAAATGTGTCTCTACTCCACATACAAGGTTTATCCTTTAATAATATCCCACTAGGGGCATCCACTGCTAAATAACAACTATTTTCAAAAAATTAAATTCACCAAAAAGGTCATCCCACATGTTTCACAAGTCTCATATGAAGTAATTTAAATCCACATTTTATAACCATTATTCACTATAGGATCTTATGATTTAAAATGACTAGAACATATTTAATTGATAAGAAATCATCTATTATTCCCAATTCAAAGTCCACATGCCCTTAGTAGCCCTAAGCTAAGTCTACATATACCTCAAATGTCACAATTCATTATTGAAGCACATAATCACACCAGAATTTGACCATCATATATCATTACACTAGTATTTTACACACACAACTACAACATGGGATAAATACATGGAGTGTGATTCCTCTTTAGAGTATTAGTATGTAGGTGGAAATCAAGACATGTAATTTTGAGGTCAAGAAAATATTCAACCACTAACCACTTTTTCTCATCTATTCTACTTACTCCTTATTGTCTATCAAGTTAGGGTAAAATTTGAAGAATAAGGCACATGTAGACTTCCATATATAATCATACATCTAATAGTCAAAGGTACACAAGTCCAAACATCCAATAATTTTGAAATCCATATCAGACATTAGTGTACCTTAAGGACACTAGTGTAGTTGGACCCTATCCAAATAGTGTGCCCTTGTACCAAATTTAATTGATTCCCTATTTATGATCCACATCATCATCATACAATCACATAGTTATTATTATAGTCTTCATCTCAACTTCCAACATTGTCTAATTTGTAGCTAAGTAATTTCTCTTGGTACTTTCCCCATTTAAACTATTTACATATTCAGTAAGTTCCAAATCATAAATACTTAATTTATGTTTACATTATATATTATTAGTTTTTTTATAAGTTTTTTCTAATTAGGATTTAAGTGTATTTCCTTATTTGCTTGATTTTATAAAATAATAGTTTCAAATTATCCCAACCTATCCCAAACATAATTTTAGGAGAAATACATCTTGAGTTATGTTTGATAGGTCTAAAACACTACTTTTTTAAATCAAAAGTCACAAAATATAGATAAAAATTCGCATTTCCATATTGTGAAAAATGAATTTCACATTTTATGTTTCACCTTTATAGCTTAGCTATGTATGGGAAAATTTCTTTAGAATTAATCCTAAGTCCAACCGAAGAAAGAACAAGTATTTTAAAATAGGGGGAGAAATTATTTTTAATAGGAGGGTTTAAAACCACTCATGAGTACCCAATAACTCAAGGAAAATATTTTAGATATGGAAATCATGTCAATATCAAGTGAAATCATAGATAACCACCATAAATTCAAACTAGTAAAACATTTTGGGAGGAAATATAAGAAAGATTTTAGCTGAACAAGGTTATCAAATAATAAGAACATTTTAAATTTTTAATATCATTCAATATGAAAATTATTTTAGTCTAAATAAAAATAAAGATCCAAAATTCCTCTTAATATGGTGTATCTAGATTTGATTTATTATATTTTTGTATGTTACAACATAATTACTCTTTGTATGGAAAGTTATCAAAGTGGGAAACCTTCCTTCAAATGAGAACCACTAAGGGATAATGAAAATAATTTTATTTGACTGAATTACATGATGCCTAAAATGGATTACAAGTACTTATGTTTAATTTATTTGTTTTGAGACCTTGTAACTAGGGTTTATATCCAAAATTAATTCATTCATATAGAGCTATATTTTGAGTGAGTGGTTGCCCACTCTTAATACTATAGCCCTTATTTTATATGAGGTAAATACATTTTTTTATGAAATAGTTTTGTAAATTTATTAGAGTGGGTTGTTTCTCTCAATTTTAGTTTATTTTCTAGTTAAATTAGTAAGAAACTAAATGTAGGTGTAGTAGAAGAACCTATTTGTTTATGTGTTTGTGATCTAGATGATTGTGAAAAATTTATCTTTGTCTTAGGAAGAATGACCTATATATAAGAAATCACTAATGCAAAGGGTTTCTTAGATGGGTAACAAGGTGTATTACCTAGCATAAGCTAGATCTAAGAAGCATGAGCTTACTAGGAGGGTGTCAATCCACACTCTTAAAATAGTTAAATTGAATGAAATAAAGATGAAGTACTTGCATAAAATGATAGAAAAGATTGAAAGGAAATGCAAGAAGAAATAAATACTTGATAAAGGAAATAGAGTAATTATAGTAATAAACAGGTCAAAACTAATTCTAAATAGGTCAGGTTAGGTTCAAAAAATAGAGGGGGTCTCTATGAATAGGTAGGGAAACATAAAATTAGATTTGGTTGATGGTAGGTAGGTGGAGATAACTTGCTATTATTTCTTACCATAGTGACCATCAATAGTCAGGATGATCATCGATGGTTATGCTGACCATTGATAGTTGGGTAATCATCGATGGTTGAAGGTGACCATTGGTAGTTGTTGTGGGTTTTGAAAGTGTTCAAAAAAGGGTCTAAAAAATGGATAAATAAGTGTGTTGGAGGTCTAGGTAAGGTTAGGCGGTTAGAAAATGTGATGCATAAGGGTCAGATTCAAGTAGAGATGTCAAAAACTAAGTAAACAAATCTTGAAAACCAAAAATGTACTTAAATAGTTGTTTGATAGTTGGTAGTTAATCCTAGATTAATTTTGGTAGAGTAATAGTAATTTTCTTGAAAGAATAATTTTGGGAAGGGTTCAGGTCTCTATCATGGTTTCTAACTTCTTGAAGGAAGACCTACAAATAACTTCATGATACTAGAAGCTCCTAATGACTACTAGTTGATGGATTGATTACCTTATATTCCAGATGCTTTATCCTTTTTTAACCTCTTGATCCTCTCTTTTATAGGAAAAAGAGATGGAGGTGTAGGTTCAAAAAGGGGTGAAACTCATTACAAAAATTTAATTCTTGATGCCTCAGATCACTACATGAATTAAATTGTGATGTGTTTGTGTTCACACACATACTAAGTTTGAGTGTTTAAGTGGTAGGGACCTAATCATCAACATTCAGGGTGATTGTTGATGGTCACTGTGACCATCAATGGTCGAGTGTCTAAGGTAAATTGGGTTAAAAAGTGTATGTTAGTGAGTTGGTTTAGCTAGTTAACTAACCTAATTCAGGGTCATGGTGGGAGGTTAGGTAATGGTCTGATCCAAGGGTGTTTCGACATCTAGAACAATCATATGTAATTTTTTAGTGTCTACATGGGTAGAAACCCACTCTTAGTATATATTATTCACATCATAAAAATAGGATGAATATGATTTTTTTAGTATTCATGCAATGGTTCTCATTTAAAGTGTGTTAACAGCTTTCAAATTTAAAAGAATTTTTTTTTAAAATGAAATATTAAAATGTACAAATATATAATACATTGGATCTCATTTTATTTTTGTATTATATTTTAAGTACACATGCACTTATATTTTAAAAACCCTTTATTTTAAGCGAGAAATTTCTCAGGATTTACTTTTTAAAAATGATGAGTAAGGTTGTTGTTACCCTATGTAATGGTTCAACATAACATGTAAATCTTTTAAAATTTAATGCAAATAGGATTAATAGCTTCTCACATAGAGTGGGTGGATTACCACTCTAAGATATTTCTAAATATGGAATTAGTTTAAAAGGGACAAGTAAGCTTTCTCAGGATGAACTAGTAAACTAATATCAGTTATGTAATGTTTACTCTGAATAATATTGATGCATAAGCAATTCCTACATTCAATATTAAATAATGTATGGATTTAAAACAATCAAGATCAAAAATTGGGAATATAAGGAACTCAATTTTGGGATTCAATTAATTCTTATATTCAATATTAATTAATATCAAATATTCAAAATAGTCTTGATCCAAAACTTTCCAGACACATAATGGTCTAAAGCCAAAACTAGCACTTGAAGGAACTCAATTTTGTGATTCAAGTTTAAATTTCAAAATTAGGTATTTTTAATATAAATTCATCACTTCAACTTGGTATATAAAAATATGAGTAATATTTTTTTTAATTTATACAATATATGAATATAAATTAGAAAGTTTTTAAAATATAGTATAGATATGATTAATAACTTCTCATTTAGAGTGGGTGTCATCTCACTCTAAGAGAATTCTATGATTGACTTAGTGGAAAATGATGAGTAATATTGTTGTTACTATGTGCAAAGGTTCAACATAACATTTAAATATTTTCAACTATTATGTAAATAGGACTAGTAGCTTTTCATTTATATCAGAAAACTTCATACTCTAAGAGGTTTTTCATGATAGATGTAGTGAAAAATGGATTATTAAGTTTCTTATTGATCTATGTAATGGTTCAAAATAACATGTAAATATTTTTAAATATAGTGAAAATAATATTACTAAATTTTCATTTAAAGTGGACATTTGTGCATTCTAATATGTTTCTTAGCATGGTATTAGCATAAAAATGATGAGTAACCTTGTTTTAACTCTATGTAATGGTTCAACATAACATGTAAATATTTTCAAATATAATCTAAATAGGATTAGTAAATTCTCATTTTGAGTGGGCCAATCTAAAATATTTCATACAAAATTTATTGACCTTATACAAAATGAGGACTATTATATTAACAAATTAAGTGTTTGCCAACTCTAAGAGCTTTCATGGGATAATGTAATATATAATATAAATCTTAGGTCTTATCAGAGATATGAAAATTATTTTTTTTTTTTCACTATGCTTTCACTCTACTCATGAATGCATGTAATGGTTCTCATTTGAAGTGTGTATTCGCTCACTCTAAGACATTCATTAGGATGAATTCATTTATATGAAGTGGGTGGCTTCCTAGTCTAATATCTTTCCTAGGATGAATTAATTTAGAATATAATGCTTAGGTATTAATATAAATAGGACTAGAGGCACTTGTTTGCAAGGATTCACATTTAGAGTGGAAACATTGTGAAAACAAATGTCACTTGCCCTGTCTCTGCTAAGACAAAATATTTGTATTCCAAATTAATTATTTCTAAGAAAACTCTTAAAGTGGGTGGATTCCCACTCTAAATATATCTCTCTCTAAATTAATTCATTTTGAAAATAATTCCTAGTTTTTATTTTTCACAACAAAAAAAAATTAGATAAATTAGACTTAATATTTATATTCTAAATGAATTCATTCTAGTAAATATCTTAGAGTGAGTGGTTTTGCACTTAAAATGACAACCATTTCAAGGATACTAAAAATAACCGCATTCATCCTATTTACAAGCTACCTAAGACACAAATATTTAATAAGTTTTAGCAAAGATAATACAAGTGGAACATGTTTTAAAGGATTCAAATTTAGATATTAAAATTGGTGTTATGCCTCCACTCTAAATGTGACTGAATCTTTAAAAATTCCACTTGTCTTATTTATGATTAGACCCAATTAGATTTTATATTCAAAATGGTTGATCATCGTAAGAAATCTTTTACAGTGGGTTGTCCACTCTAAATAACTTCCCTAAGAATGAATTATTTTTGAATATAAAGCTTGGGTGATGGATATCATCAATGATGATGATCATGTAAATAAGACAAAAAAACCAAGCTTTATATTCCAATAAAAATCATTCTAATAAATTTATTTGAGTCTCCTAAAAAAAAAGTAAAAAATGGAGCAAATGAGTGGAGTAAACAGTAAGAATCTAAAACTAGATGGTGGGCAAGAAGCCTCTAAAGATGATGATGGTGGTGAAGATGATGGAGATATAGATAGTTAAAATGGGTAAAACTCTGTATGATGGTCCCTCTTTCTGGTTACTTATATCTATTGAGTTTTTGGGTTTGGGAGATGGTGAACACTAGAGCATGCACATTTGGGGCTTTCTTGAGATGATCCTTCTATTTTGGTATAGGGTTGTTTTACCTCAATAGAGTGACGAATTATTACAAGTGCTTGTTGTGTGGCCTAACCTAGAAAAATCATTCCATTTTTATTGGACCCCTATTAATAATTGATCAAATGATGAGACATTGGCATCTTTGGATATTTATTCAAGAGTTAACTCTGAGTTCTGTAGAATGGTATAATTTATCATTTCCTAACCCAAGACAATGTTATGACCCATAAAAAAACTACTTTAGACTTTAAGGAATGTCACTTTGTTGTTTAATCTAAGTTTTTTGAGACTTTTGATGGTTGCAGACATGGATTAGGTGTAGTTCTCACCCTAATTATATATTTTTGATCTATACATTAGTATTTCGGTGGTTTTTTTTCTCTTTTTAATGGGTTCATGATTTTATATAGGCTCTGTATGCAATATTCAAGGGTCGTTGGATCCAATAAAAAATATGTAGCTCTATTTTTTAAGAAGCATTCATGCATTCAATTACTTGTGTTTACATGTTGTTTTCTTGGTTTCTAAAGTTTTAAACTATATATGCTCTTGTCCACATTCATTTTGGATGTGGTGCTTTCATAGTGGAACTTTTATAAGTCTTTATCTTTGGTAAAATAAATGGGGTGATGAAGATCAAACCCATTAATTGGTGGTGACTATCCTTGTTCCACTAGGTGGAATCTTATTTTAATACTTTGGTTGGATTAGGAGTCTTTAGGTTTATCATGGTGTATGGATTTTATCTTGTGTTGATTAGATTAATGGACCATTAAATTTTGAAACCTATTGGTTGGATTTATCATTCAATACCTCTTTTGAATTTTGAATAATAAATTTTATCTCATTTAATCCCTTTTGGGACTTTGGCCTCACCCATGATCTTTCCTAGTTATTATCCTATTGGCCATTTCTTCATTGGTTCAAAAGGATCTACATTATTTTTGAAAAGTATTCCATGGATATGGTTATAATGTCCTATTTCATAAATTCATGTTATTAGATAAATAGGGTCACTTTGGTCTTTCTAATAACGGTTGTTTCTATTTTTTAGTCTTTATGGTCTCAAGAACATTGTGGTATCCTTTAAGACTTGATTTATAGTATTTTCCTAAGTTTTTATGACCTTCACTTTCAAATTTTAAATTTGAATGCCTTTTCTATGTTTTTGACAGTTAATACTTCTTACAATATGACCATTAGATTTAGTTCCTAGAAATGTTGGGTCCTATTGATGTTTTTGGTAATTATTCATTATATTTGGAAGAATATTTTGAGAACACGAGGCCCATTATTCCCAAGAATGGTTTCAATAATAATATGTAAAACTGCATTGATCTCTTATGACCTATCATTTTTTATCTAGGCTAAAGTAGTTTGAGGCCTATTGAGGATCCCCACTATCTTTTAATTTACATATTTTATATATACCTATACCTCCAGTTGTGTCCAAGATGGTTCTCGATCTAGTTAAATTTGTATGCTAATATTTCACACTTTTGATCCCTATGCCTCTTGCCTAATTATCCTAGACTAGTTTTTAGTCCAGTTAAAACTAGCTCCAGTTAAAATTTTAGAATGTCGGGTCCCTTGGAGGATCCAAATGGTTATTTCATAGATCTGGGCCTCATGCTCCTTTAAGTACATAATGGTTACCGGTCCATCTAAAATTCACAAGTGTTTTCTCCTTGGGCTTTGGTCAGGGTTTGGGTCTTATGGGGACTTGGAAGGTTTTTTAAAGACTTGGACCTCCTTGTGTGTCCTAGATTGTATTTTATCTAATCAAAATTAGATTATTAGTCCTTGTGAGAATTGGGCCTCTATCTCTTTCAGTCCAAGCTATTTTTTTGATCCATTTAAAATTGGTTGGTTGTCACACCATTCAAATACAATAGTTGTCTTTCATTTCATTCTCAATTCAATCAAAATCAAATGCTTTGGTTTCCATGTATGAATCTAAGGCCTCTACTCTCTCTATCTAGGCTAGCTCCCATATTAGTTGCTTATGATACTGTTGATTCATTCATGTTGGGTTCCTATTGGGACCCTATGGTCTTTTTTTGTTCTTCAAATTTTGGGTCTCTTTTGGGTTCTACCTTTTTGTTCATGGTGAGTTGTTCCTATTTTATCTTTTGACATCCATGGGGACACCCAAACCTTCTATTGTGCCCAGGGTTAGAGCCCACACTAGTTATTAAAAGTGGGTTTAAACTAAATAAATAAAGTAATGAAATATTTCAAGTTATCTAAAGTTTATGATATTCAACCAAAAAAATTACATAAACAACATAAAAAAATGTTTTCATTATTTGAAAAATATATTTTGAGTTTTTTATATTGAGTTCATTGAGATTAAAAAGGTATAAACATAAAGAAAAAATATATATTAACCATTGTATATTTTAGATCCTCTTTAAAACATAAAAAATACAAATAAAAATCAAACATAGGTATTATTTGTTAAAAATGAAATCTTGAAGCATGGAAATCTTCAATAAAATATTGCTATACATATTATAAGTACTCATCTATAAAATAAAATATTTAATTATTCAAAATGAAAACATAGAAACAAGTTAAAACTTGTTACTATAAATTTGTTATTAACATTCATTTATAAAATAAAATAAAATCTTAAATTTGTAACAAAATTCATATAATAGCTGAAAACACACAAGAAATGAGTTTGATATAAATAATCATCTATAGAATGATAAATTTAAGTTGTATTTATTAAAAAATAGTTATAAATAGAGGCACATATTTAAAATTAAACTTAAATAAGAATAAAAACATAATTATATGGATTATCTATGCGTCATAAGATTTAAAAGACTCTATTCTCATATGAAAGACATGCATTAGAAATTATTGAAAATATTACAGAAATGAAGTATTAAACATATATAAAAATATTTATTGGTTTTTTTATTATGAATCTCATACCCTTTCTCCTCTTATTTCTTTAATTTTATAAATAAAAGTGCGTCTCCATGATCCTACTCATATAACTAGTAGTTCTTCCCCATGTAAAACTTTGAAATTAATTTTTAGGGCATGTACTTCCTTATCTTCTTCCCATCACTTTTTACTTGTGTAAAAAATGAAAAACTAAACCCTAAATATTTGTTTACACAAATTATATTTTATTTTCCCATAAATAAATCTTCATTGATTTAAAAGGTAGAATTTTGAAATATTGAATGTGCCATCTTAAAATTTTCAACTCAAATTAAATTGTAACATTTTATATTTTCAAATATTTAGAGATAAGATTTATGGTTCTATTAAAAATTTTGGGAAAAAATATTAGACATATTATATTTTCAAATATGTTACATTTAAATTTACCCTAAATTTAAAATGTTGTATAATTTATTTAATTTGAATATTTCAAGAAGAGATGATAACAATTTTTTTAAAATGACTTTTAATACATTATAAATCTTTATTAATAATACAACCTATTTTTGAGTTATCTTATAATATTAAATATGTACTAATATTATTTTAAATAATTAATATTATTAATGTATTGTTATTCAAATTTTTTGGGCTTATTAATATTATTTAATAACACAATATTTAATATTTAAAGTAATAATTAATCACATATCAATATTATAAGAGTAAACATTACATAACTAATATTATTTTAAATAAATTTAAATTTATTATTATGTTGAGATGCATTCTATAATGAGAGGAGGGATTTAGAAGAGCTTGATGTATGATAATGTTAGGAAACATGATCACCATCTTATTTTAATAACATTTTTCAATGCGAACACAATATTATAAAATCTATATACAATAAAAATAAATAAATATAAAATACAAAACAAGATGCAAAAATGAATATATCAAAATATATTAAATTGAAGAAAAATAAATGCAGAGAAAGAAGGGATCAAAAGATTTAAGTATTAAATGTAAACTGATTTTTGAATAGGTATTCAGAAATAAATATTTGCTATAAATTATTTTTTAAACTATTGGTAGTAAATTAGTTTTAGATATTATTCATAAATTTAAATCACATCTCTATAAATTTATTCTAGAACTTTTTGTGGTAAGAATATGCTTATTAATGTTAAAACTATTTATCATTTTTAATTTAGAACCAGTGCCCACTATCGAGTGTCATCTATAATCTGTATCTTTTTTCCCCTTTCAAATATTTACCTTCTCATAAAACCAAATGGTGGCCCAATTATTTCAATCTTCCTAAAAACCATGTTTCAAAGAGGTTTAAGGGAAACAAGTGATTTGTTTCAAAGGCTTGTTGCAATCTACCTCAATTCTCTGATCCATTGGCTATTATAATTCATAAATTCCATCAGCATATTCACTATCCACTATTTGCATATTGCATGTACACCCTAATTTTTTCCATTTCTAGTTTGAATTCCTTGTGATTTTTTCCCACTATTTATAAATTAGAAGGACCCATTGTTTAGTATCAATTAAAAGATTATGCTTCAAAATAAAAATTTAATAATAATTTCCCAACCATTATAATAGATGCATGAAATTTAAGTCTTAAGGCTAAGATGACCCAACCATTAATAATCATACCCACTCTAATAGGACTACAAAAAGTGTTGTAAACTAGAATAATAGCCTCTTATTTGTTGTTATTAAGGTGTCAGTTGGCTGTAATAGCTCGACTAGGCCTACTTAAGTATTATATTATGAATAGGTATTCACTAATGGAGAAGTATTAGAATGATATAATAATATTATTAATATGATAGATATGACGCACAGTATGATAGAACATGCAAAGTGGTATTACTTACTTGGAATCATATTCCCAGAGTAATGATGAACAATGAACATGGAATGGACATTTAATAATGAGAACATATTGTGTTAATTATTTGTAATGTTTATAACTATTAAACTAACAAGATAAACTTTTATTTTATTTATTAATTTGGAAAATATACAATTATTTATGAAAATGAATTGCATGACATTTATTTGGAATGATTTTAGATAACTTTTATTAGTATAAAAGGTTAAAAACATATATCAAAATATTTTACCACTTTGAAAGAATACTATATTTTTTTATCATAAATAAAAAGATATTAATAATTCTTTATTTTTTTAAAGACTTATAATTTTAATTTATGAGGAAGATATATTTATTATATATATATATATATATATATATATATATATACATATATATAATAAATACATTTGGATAAATTTGTAAATATAACATAGGTTGAGGAAATGATAATAGCCCATGTCAACCAAATCCAACAAGTGACACACACAACTGGGGGTTGATATAAATATAAAGGATATGAAAATGTACATCGGAAACTTATTATATCCATCTATGTTGTAGTCAAGTGAATTTTAATGTATGTATAAAATGCAAAAACTAGTTCTAAAATTTATCATCAAATGTTAATGCAACTTGAAACCATTTAAAAAAAGAAGACAAGTTTCCAAACAAAATGTTGAGGATGGGAGATTGAAATTATTAGAGGATGTATAATTTCATGTAATTATCACAAATTTATTTCTATGAATATGTAATGATTCACTTTTTTTCATTTTTATGTGATTTGTATGGAAAATGTTGATGAGTATTCTATAATTCTTTACTCTAAGCATTAAATTTTATGTATATTACACATTTGGATGATTTACAAATGCTTTATCTATCTTTCATTTCATCTTTATACATTAAATTTTTGGATGATTTTTATGTTATTTATTTATTTTTCATTTAATGTGATGTATATTATACATTTAAATTTTTATGAAAATTTTCATGTTATATGTAAAAGAAATACACGATACACATAAATGCTACTAGCATACCTATCTTATATAAATCTATGTAAAATACATTGAGAGATATCATTCTTGAGGCACCTATATTATATTGAATTTGTGACATAAATAGAATACGTACCTCGAGAATGATATATATATTGATATATTTTATATAAATTTATCTAAGATAGGTATGCTAGTAGTATCTTACAATAATAATTATAGAATAATTATTATAATAGTATACTATAATATTTTATATTAGAATTTAAAATATGTATACTATTATTACAAGTTGACATTATTCTAAACTATAAAATCATTTTGAATGTTATAATTTTATATAACTATAATTCTAAATTGATATTTTAATATTTTATATTAAATACTAGAATTAAATATATGTATACTATTAATATTACAAGCCTACAATACTATAAATTATAATATTACTCTAAACAAATCAAATTTATTGTAAATTTTAAGTATAATATTATTTAAACTATTAACTAAAATGAGTTATATTATTTAAAGATTCAATTTTGAATGTATTAATTACATTAACACTATTATAATTTTAAAATAGAAGATTATGTGAACTACTATTATAATATGTTATATTGTATAATTTATTGTTGAATATAATAATTATGTGACCACTAATATCATTAAGAGCTTATTTTATTGCAAATTATTGTTATCTATATAAATTAAATTTTTTATAAAGGTCTTTTTACGGGCTAGAACTCATCTAATAAAAAGTGACAAATAAATCTCATAGAGTAAATAAAAATAACCACACCTTATAGTTGAAGGAAAACACTAAATGAATAACATAAAGTATTATAAGACTTGAGATAAGGATAAAAAATAAAAATTAAACTTTTAACCCACTAGTGTTGCGAGTGATAGCCTCCTTTCCTAACTTTAGAGTAGTGTCATTTCCCAACATATACAGAGGATGATTTTCATAAACTTATTTCTAATGTGGACATTTTAAAATAATTTTTGATATCTACTTCTAAGTTTCCTTGTTTGGATTTATTAAGATTCATAATTTATTGAGTTGGAGAGAGGTGGCCTTCTATGTTTATTCCTTCCACCTGACTTAGCCAGTTTTAAGATGCTAACCTAATTCACTAGGTTGTTATCCTTATCCATTATTCCCTTTATATTTTAATAGTCCTCTAAGGTAAATACCACATTTTCTTCAACAAAATTTTTAGTGTCTTATTTATATTCTTCCTCCAAGAACGATTTAGTCTTATTTTACTTCATATTTTGACAGAGATTATGAGTCTTATTTATCTTGTGGATATAAATTGATGTATCAATAATATCATCATAAGAAACATTTAATTTCAAAATATATATATATATATATATATATATATTATTCATACTTAAATCTATTGGTTTTCAATTCTATTCATATTTTATGTTCCTTTGCTTAATTTTTGATTTCATGAACCATTCACTATCTTGCTCTAGATTTTATTTATTTTTTGATTTGTTGAACCCTATAGAGTGTTGATCTAGATTAGGACTTTTATTATTGAATTTACTTACAAAGTACCAATAAATATGATAAATTTTACATAAAATGAAGATTTTTTGTAATCCAAATCTTGAATCCATTCTTTGTAAACTAAATTTAACTTGATATCCAAAGGGAATGGATTAGATAAATCTATTGATGCACAAATTCTAGTATAAATTATCATAATACCTACCTCACTTATTTTTCCATGCAGATATACTCACCCAAATGATTTCCCACTTGTTTGAATATATTATCTTTCCATAAATAAAATTGCAGACGATATCAACAAATCCAAATAGGTTTCAAAGTCAAATAATTTGTCTTTGGATTAAAAACCACCTCCCAAGACCTCATATATAGCCAAACCATTCTAATGAATCAAGGTCTATTTATAAATATGTCATTTATTTGTTTTCCATAATCTAAAATGTCTTGAAAAAACCCTTATGGGGAAAGTTTTATCTAGCATGTAAAACTAATATTCTAGTTCTTTCCCATCTACATTTGGAGATCTCCCACATTTCGATAAAGTCACATATATTTATAGATTAAGGAAGATTATGTCAAATGATTTTTTTCTCTATCTCTATTTTAAACCTTAATAAAAAAGATATCCTTTATTGGTGGGATGATAAATGAACCTAATATTCTAGATTTTATCATATAAATCTAGTTTCCAATCCTCCTATCTTCATCCACTAATGCATCGTCATGCACCTGTGACAAATGTAAGGGATTTATCATCATTAGAGGTTGCATAAATAGTGTTAAGTATGAAGGGAAATACATTAAGCAATTCATATTATTACACCAAATATGGTCACTCCTCTACCACATTTTAATTGCTCACCAATAATTTACTATTACAAAGTTTTTATATGAAGATTTTTTGAATTAGTATTAAAAATAATATTATAATTTTGTATTATTTATAATATTTTATATTGAATGTATGAATTACATGTGCATAATTATTATGAGATTAAAAATTACATAACTAATACTATTTTAAATAAAATGAAATTTAATATAATATTTTTATTTAACTTGGTGAAACTCAAGATTTATAGGGATCTTAAAACTACATTGTTCAATAGGTAAAAAAGAGAGACCATAAATGAAACATAAATGAAATAAGCCACATAGGTTAAACTAAAAATAAGAGACTTCTTCCAAAACACTACTAAAATCCCAAAACCAAATTATGATTGAAAAAAATAAAAGGAAAGACAATAACATAAATTACCTTGAAGGATCCTAAAAACTTACTTAATTATCAACCATTTTGATTTCACTTTTATTTTTTCTCTCCTTTAGATTAGTATTCTTGATTGTACCACTTATACAAAAATTTTGGCCCTCCACTATCTGTTCCTTCTATGTACTTGACACATTTTCCTTGGGGACCATCTTGATGCTCTTAGTTTTCTAAATACATTTTGTTTTATCCTTGATCTTGATGATTAATGGATAATTAACTTTGATAGGGATAGCCCCTATGGCTTCCTTTACTTTATTGATAGGAGTGACCTCTGAACTTGAAATTTGAGTGTTACCTTCTACCATTTTTGGGTTGCTCCAAACTTTCTTCAACTTATCATTTTTTTATTTCATGATATTCTAGTCCTCTATAAGGGTGACCATATAACATCCCAGGTTCTACAATTTATCTTGAATTTCATTCAACTTTAGCATATGGCCCAATATGGGATATCTTAATTTTTATGTTAGCCTCACTCTTTTTTATTTTAGTGGCTCTCGGGGCTTAGATTTCAAACTTTGATTTAGTTCTCTTATCCCCTTGAGAAGGATAAGCTTAGAATTTAATATTTATTTTTATATATTTTGCCTATTTTGGCTTTTGATGAGGGTTCACAGGGGGAAACAAGGTGGGAGAGTGTTGAAGAGATAGGATAACCTGTACACTCTTCTGTTAGGTTTTTAGAATCTTCCCCAAGGCTTTTATCCTTTATACATATAGTAGTTTGGACCTAAATTACCCTTTGGGATTTACCCTTATTAGAGAGGAAGAAGATGATTCCTTGGTGAATGAGATTAATTTTGGGCTTGGATTGAAATTCCAAGACCATATTTTTAAGGCACATAAGTAGAAAATATGGAAAGATAATTTTATGACCCTTGAAATGGTTTAAGAGTAAAAAATGGTGGGAGAAGATGTGGGTGAACTTACCCTCTATAGTTGAATACTTCATGACCTATAGTGAGATTTCCAACCAACACCTAGGTAGGATTTCTCTTGGATATCTCTTTTTCTTAGTTTGGAAGATCATGTTGGTCTCAAAGAAGGTCTACATTAATTCCTACTTATTTCACTTATCTTTTTAAGCTTTAGTACCTTCACATGACATGCCCAAAACCTCTCCTATAATCTCCTCAAATATGTCAATTCTTAAACATCTAAAGTTTACCCTCCTCAATCTCCATCCAAAGGAAAAATATTTGGAGATTAATTTGTTGTGTCCCTCAATTCTTAACATAAACTCAATGAGACCACCCTTTTTTATCTTGTGCTAAACCGTCCAATTATTTTTGACCTTAGAATAGGATATTGGTTCAAGAATATTCATGTCACCTCACATTACTTCAGTCCTCTTCTTGGTCAGATTGGGGAATGGTTTGTAAAGACTCAGTGTGAGAACCAAAATGATAAAGTCTTCATGAAAAAAAATTATTATTGAAATGATGCCTCAAAATATGATGTCATCTAGTCCAATACTTTTACTAAGTGTAGAAATCATATCACTTGATGTAATATGATTTGAGATTAGATATCATCCATATTTATACATGTGACCCTATCTCATTGGGCATTAATAAATTCTATTGAATCATTGTTGAGTGGGAGAGTGATATGGGGGGAGGATATTAAGCCCATACAAAGTGATAAGGTCTAAGTTTGATACCCCCATATTAGTTAGGACATATATGATAGAGTCTCCTTCCTGATATATGTGACTAATGGAAATAGATTCAAAATAATAAAGAATACCTATAGAGTCCTTGATGACTTGTTTCATGGTGTGATAAGGATTTGCCTTACTTGAAAGAGTATTTAGGATGTTTAGGTAATCACCTTTGATAGAAAGTTAGTTGATATTTATTTGGATGGCTAACTGAATGCACTAAAGGGCTGCCTTGGCCTCCACCATGTGATTGGTTTGAGATCCTATAGGACCTACATAAGTAGTCACCACAATCCCAAAGTCATTCCTAATACCTCCCCCTTACCCTACCTAGATTGTCCTTGGTAACCCCATCAAAGTACAAATTTAACCAACAACAAAGGGGGAAAAGACTTATGGAAAATTATTAATAAATGGGTTTTAATGGATCTCATAACTAGTAAAAATCCAAGAGATATAAAATAAAGAGCTCAAAAAATAAACAAGAGACAATAACCCCTAGGGATATAACATAGACTATGAAAACTTACGTCAGAAACTCACCAAACATGTGTTAATAATCTTCCATACTTTAGCTAAAACCTATAACACCCTGAAAAATGAACCAAGATCAAATAAAAAAAGGTTATGGGTAAGACTCCTCAAGGTTTGGGTAGTCAATTAGGGGGAAAACCTATTTCTTCTTTCACAACATGCCCCATTTTCAAACCCAAACTAGGGACCCTATTTGTGATCTGGAGTTTAGTGTTTTATGTTAAGGATTTTATTGGTGGTTGCCTATTTAAAATTACCTTATTGAAAGTACATATTTTCTATATGTGAATATTTAAAGTCTGAATGTGCTTCATTATTTTATCCAAACCTAAATGATCAAGAGTTTGAGCCTTAAATACTTTGCATATAAATCACGTCTAGGACTTATTTAAGTTTAAATCTAAATTTAAATTATTATATTAAGTCTCGGTCTATCTTTATGCTTATGTTTTAAAACACACTTTACAACTTCTTTTTTAGGCCATTTTGCCTTAGGTTTATCCAAATTTTAAAAATATTTTAGATTTTTTTCTTCTTTTCTTGAATGATTTTATCCTTTTCTAATTTAATTTTTTATTGATTGACTAAGGCATTACAAGCTTTTACTTTTTAACTTAGTCACTTTTTAGAGAAATGGGAGAAATTAGATTTAATTTCAGAAAAAATGGTCTTATTTTGCTAAGTTAAATATGCCTTTATGCATTTGAATTTGAATATACCTAGCCATTTGTTTTCAAATTTGAAATTTTTGACTATGTTTTATTTATTTTTCCCATATGTGCTTAAACCAATCCTAGTGCCACATGACATATTTTCACTACCTCACAAGACTTAGGAAAATTTCAAAGATTTTTCCAATGAGCCTAGAACTCAACAAAGCTTAGGATGAGAAGAATAGTTTTATATTTCTAAGTGGGATGATTTCAATCACCCCTTGATCTTAGTAATAATTATATAATGTAAAAAATAGGCAAGCAATTTAGTGGGATGTTTCCATGTGGCATCATCCCAATGACTCGTTATCTTCAATTTGTTTGTACAAACCAAATATCCCTTGATCAAATAGGTTGGTGAGATGTTATCACATGGAAACATCTTGATACTTCGTAGGTGTGAGGTCATCTACACAACTTTGAATCCTAGTCAAGCTCTGAGTGAGTGAGATGAATCCACATGGTGAAATATCACCTCAGTGAGGCAAAACACTTTATCATAACATGAAGCCTCCTTCTAAATAGGGGAAGAATGATGATAAAAGAAATTTAAATGACCTTATCAAGGAATTCCATGCTATCAATTCATGTCATCAAGAAATAAGATAAAGTTTGATGGCCCATCTGGCTATCAAAACCATCAAAATCCAAGAATGGACTGTACATCCAACTTGATGTTCAGATTCAAGTTGTAGAAGATTTTTCGCCAATAAATGATTATAAATGATATAATTTAATGTAATACTATGTAGTGGCATTAGTCAAAAGGTGATAGATTCAATTGATAATTATGAATTAAGTGGGAGTCATGGGCATGGTGTATGCATTGGGATTAAATTCAGAGTATAAAAGACAAAACATAGCCTTAGGCATGGAAATAAGTTCTAAAAAAGCATGGAATATGGAATTCCTAATGAAATTATTACTCCTTTCAACTTCCAACATTTTATCGATGCATGATGTTAACTAAAAAAAGTGTTTTCATACCTCCAATCTGTGAGATATCCCCACTAGCTCCTTAATTGTATCTCCTAATCACATTGATTATTTTTATAATTATACCAATAGTGGGTGAATTTGAATTTTAAATCCTTAGGCCTATAAGTCTAAATAATATTAAGTCTTGAATTTTAGTAAGGGTTGGATCCCTTCGACTAGATTATATTAGAGGATCAGACTAGATGGTTTTCCTTAGTTAAGTAGATTACTCATTTCTCTCATGAATTTTCATACTTTATAGGTTAACTTTTTAAGTCAAGGCTATTTGGAAGCCATGTCTATAACTCATATGAGTATTTGATGAATCTAAATTGATCCCTTTTATATAAATATATTTATCTGATAACTTGTTATTTGATGTATCATGTATCTGCATGTATATGGTGACCCTATTTTCCTCATTGTATCTACTACTTCATCCTATAGACTATTACATCATCCTTAGCTAGAATTGTGCTAGGTCTAGCTCAATTAAGGACTAGTTTATCCAAGGAGTTATCTACTCAACAAAAATCATGCTAGCCTACATTAAAAAGTAGGATCTTCTTTCTCTTTCTCCCTACCCTTCCCTCTTTTTCTCCTTTATATCATTATATTAGATTATATAATTTTAGGATCTATGTAGTGTGTTGTTAGTTTTATATTTTGATTGCTTAAATATTTTTTTGTATCTTCCAATACATTTTCTTACCTAACTATGATCCACAAATGTCTAAATAAATTGTCTTTCCATGCTATATTTATACATTTATTCCCTTAGGTAGAATATCCACATTTAGAATGAATTTGATTTGTCTAAAATATTCATTAAAACCCCTTGATATGGAATGGTCATGACGAGCCAACTAGGTTAACTTGCATACTAAGAACTGATAACTGAGAGCTTGGGGAAACATTTCCCTTTGCATAAATTTCTTCCTTTTAGGAGATCTATGAATTAACAATGTCCACCTATTGTTAATTTTATCAAAACATCTCTCACCATAACCTTGGTTTTATTTTTATTATTATTATTTTGAGGTAACCCCTTGTTCGATTGTGTGGACCTTAAACCAAATCTTAGACCTCATTATTCTTAGCATGAGTGCCTTTACTCTAATTTTTGGCCAAAAATTCTAGTTCATTCTTCTTAGCTAGTGTATTTAGATCCTCTACAATATTTTCCCACTCACTCTTCTTGATAGGAATTGTATTTTCTTTCTTCTCATTCAAGGTGTCCTTGGAATTAACGTTGACACCCTTATTTTTATTTTCCATACAAATAATGTTCTTTCAACATTTTGACCTTTCCCCACCCCTTTGACTCACATACTAACTCCCTGAATTTGGATGAATGCCAAATGCTTCTTTATTTCCTTCATTTCCTCCCCCTGATTACACATTTATTGTTTCTTCAAAATTTTGGACTCTAGATTTTCCATTTTATCCTCCAATTCTAAGTAGTTAATACTCATATCCATGGGAAATTAAAATCATCAATCTAGCCTCTCAATCTCTTGATGCTTCATATTATCTCTCCCTTTTCATTCCATGGGATACTCTTGAGTTTTCTTTGATTCATCCAATTCATACTTCGGCTTCTTCACCTTATCTTGTATCACTTTATTTTTATATTTACTTGTTTTATTACCCTCTAGCGTGTAAATTCTCTTGTCAGAAGAATCCTCCTCTTGGGTCTCCTAGGTCTCACCTATGGGATCTTAGGAATCCTCCTCCTAGGTCCCTATGATGTCTTCATCATTTCCTTCCAATTCCTCCTCTCCACTATCCACTTCAACTATTTTGACAACACATTTTCCCCAAAAGGGTATACCCCTCTAGATAACAAGGAAGATAAGACCCTAATGGATGATATCATTAGTAGAATTTAACTAGTATGAGATGATAAAGTTCTCCAGTGACAACAAAAAATATGAAAACTAATTTATTACCTCTAAAGTGATTCATAAAAAGGAAGTGATGATATTATATAATTATATACCTACCACCAAAAGTTATATATTTCATGATCTATAAGTAATTTTTTGGCCAAATTATTGGCAAATCCATTTTGAGGTAGCTTTTATTCTTGGGCTCAATTACCTTTTAAATCTTTAAGAAAAAATTCATTAATTTTTCCTTACATATCTTGTCCTTAAATGCCTTCATTCCTTCGCAGTCCATCCCATTTACTTCACCAATAAACTCATCATACATGGTAATCTTCATGCACCTCATTATTACCACTCTCTCTTCCCATCCACTTTAAAAATACTTTGAAATATAGGGTTTGAATCCAACTATCCTCAGTGTGAAATGGATCAATTATTATAATGGTGTATTATAATATTTTATGTTGAATGTTAGAATTATATAACTATTATTATAATTTGATATTATATGATATGTTAGAATTAAGTATATGTATTAACTATTATTACAAGCTTACATTATTTTAAATTGTAAGATTATATTAACTACTAGAATTATATAAAAGTTATTATAATGGCATATTATAAGATTTTGTATTGATTGTAAGAATTAAATTTATTATGTATACTATTGTTATGATATTTTAATATTGTAAACTATTATAAGATTATTTAAAATAATTAAAATTTTATTGTAATTTTTAAGTAGAAAATTTATTATATTATCTATATAAATTAATTACTCTTAGTATTGGTGACCATTGATTCTAAATGAGAATCATTACAGGAATAGTAAAACATCATAATTATTTATCATGTTTACACAAAACATAAAATGACTTGCATGTTATGTGGTATTTTTATGTTATATTAAAAAAGAATTCATCCTAAGAAAGCTCTTAGAGTGGAAAGTCGCCCAATTTAAATGAGAAGTTACTAATCCTATTTGCACTAAAATTATTATTAAAAAATCTTTACATGATATGTTGAACCATTACATAGAGTAAGAAAAAACTTAGAACTCCTCTTTTTTTGAACTATGTTCATCCTAAGAAATATCTTAGAGTGGGTGTTCACCCAGTCTAAATGAGAAGCTACTAAATATATTTTCACTAAATTTGGTAAGATTTACATGTTATATAGAAACATTGCATAAAGTAACAACAATATTACTCTTAATTTTTGTAGTAAGTCCATATTGAGAAATATCTTAGACTGGGTGGTTGTCCACTCCAAATGATAAGCCACTAATAATATTTGCACTGTATATAAAAAAAATTACATCTTATGTTCAACCATTGCACATAGTTACAATAAGCTTATTTGTCCCTATTAAACTAATTCCATCTTGAGAAAGCTCTTAGAGTGGGTGGCCACACACTCTAAATGATAAGCTAATAATATCATTTTCACTATATTATAAAATATTTCCATGTTATATTCAACCATTCCACAAAGTAACAAGAAGCTTATGGCATGGCCCTATTTGACCTACATTTATTTCATTTGTTGATATGGTTTAGCTAAGAACTATTTGGAACATATTTGTTTGGTTTATTGTTGAAGTATAGTTTTGTGATCCATGTTGATCCATTATTATTGTTGATATAGTCATTTGATATGTTTTACATTATAGTAGTGGAATAACGTGAATGAAATAAATATAGTAAATTTTATTGACAAATTGAGCTTGATGATATTATTTCCTGAGTCATTTTCATTATTTGATTTAAATGTTGAGTGCTTATTATTTTAATTTTAAATTAATTATTGATTGATTAATAGTCAGTTATGACTTGTGTAAACTATTTATTTTCCTCAGATCATTTTAAATTCTAGACTTGTAAGTTTTGTTGAACTATGTTAATCTTAAGATTATTATTTTCTATTTGATTTCATCTAGTTTATGACTTGTCGACTTTGACATTACATTGGTTACTAGATGTTCTTATATTTTTAGTCAATTTTTTTGTGTGTTGGACTCTTTCATCTCTTACACAATTATCTTGATCATGTTTGGATTTAATGAATTATATCAACCTTGATATGGTTAAATACATTTATAAACCTGTTTGATTTTATTATGTGGCTTAATGTTTATTCTTGAAGGACTTTATGGTGATTTTTGAGTCTTATGGCATTTATTCTTTAAAAGGACCATGTCTTGGCTTCTCATTGTGCTAAGATGGTTTGTTGGAGCCATGACCCTCTTTGGGCATGGAATTAGTTTTTTTTTTTTATTGGTCTTTGATTATAATACATAGCATTGGCTCACCAAAGAATTCACATTGGGATATATATGCTTCCAAACCTATTTTAAGATTTTCTTTAGTCATTATTTTCTTGTTCTTTGGGAATCCCTAAACTTTGAGGATATTTTTCCAAAATTTTAGGCATGGAGGCCAAGGGAGATGAAGATGTAATTACTAACATCAGTTTTTCTTGGGCTCAAACTATAGTTACTTATTTCCCTTATCATCCATGTGGGAGTTTAGTCAAGTTTTTCTGCAGATCAATTTGTCTTCAAATGGGTCAACTTACTTTGGTTGGAAAACGGGGATTCTTTCATGAATTGGCATTGTTTTTTTTGTGGAATCTTGTAAGAAGAAGAGAAGTTATCTTTTGTACCTAGTTTTAGGACTCCAAGTAAGTGAAGTATTTAAATTTTGGATTTTTTTGATATGTTTAATTATGCGAGTTGGGTTTTTATGAATATCATAAAAACATAAAATTTTATTTGATTTTGATTACCAATATTTGTTTAGGTAATAGGAAATATATATATATATATATGGAACCCTAACTGGCTTGAATTAATTTAAGTTTTTATTTATTTTTATATGGTAACCATTATACGGCTTGGACATGGCATGTTGTGGGTATAAGTTATGCACATGCATTTTGATATTATTGTAACTAGTTATTGGGTTTGTTTTTATTTTGATTTCACTATTTTATAAAGGTCATGATTTTACATTATTTGACTTGTGTTTAGTTTTTAAACTTACTTTGTATTTCAAAACCCTAGTAGTGTGCATTCAAGTTTTTAGTAATGTCATTTTATTTTGATAGACCCTATTTTGCATTATGAAACTATGGATGTGATTAGGGAAACAATGTTTATTGAGCCTTCAAGTGTTCTAATATAGTCATTAGGGTCTGGTAGAATAATATTTTTTATTATTTGTTGGACATGATTTTATTTCATGATTTAGTCATTATGAATTAACTCAGGTTTAGTCAATCTTATGTGTAATATTTTTGTGATTCTGATCATGATGCTTCATTTTATTCAAATTCATTATAAATTGACTTATGTTGGGAAGTTTTGATTAGTTAATTTATTTTATCATTATGATTTATTTAATATTATTATACTTATTTAATGATGATTAAATCTTCTTCCATTTTTGGTAAAGTCTATTTTGGTCAAACTTTGAGATATAACTTTACATTGGGTGTTATCATTTTCGGTTGGCTAAATTTATTATATTATTTTTGAGAGTTTTTATTATAGTTTATTAGTATTTATTAAATTTGTATTTAAGGATAATTACACTATAATTAAATGACATAGAATTATGAATCATATTATATTCATCAAATAGAATATGGATCATAAATAGAAAACCTTATAGGAATGAGTGGTAATCATAATCATGTGCAAAGTTAATGGATCTTGGTGAGATGGAATAGGAACATGTGGTTCCTTTCTTTTTGTTACTCAATTTTTTATTAATGTCAAGCTCAGTATGTTTTGATTTTCCTTTCTTTACCATTTTTCTATTACCCAATTTGTATCCAACTAAGGGTTAGGGTGGTCTAGGGCCACTTATGGTTGGTATCATTGGGATTCATGAGGTGGATTTGGATTCATTATATTGCATGCAAAATGTTGTTGATATAATTATTCTTCATCATTAAGTTTTAACAATTGATTGTAAATAAGTTAAATTGTTTATGTAATTAGATTCATTCATTATAATTGTTATATAATGTAAGTTAATGTTATGTTTAACTTATCTATTTTGATAAACATGCAATTTGAACTATGATTGAGGTTCGAGTGTAATCTTCATAATATCACATTATTATTTATATTATCATTTTCATATGGAATCCTATGGGTTCATTAAGGTATGTTTTATTGTGAACTTTAGATATATAATCCTATTTTATAGTTACAACTATTTATTATTATTGAAGTAGTTAGATTTATAAGGTAGTAAAGTGAAATGTTTACATTTATAGGGTTGATGAATTTTAATTGCAAAGTTACACTAGTTATTTAGTTGTCTTATAATATGGATATGTATTTATAAATTTTTTTCAAGTCAATATGACTACCCACGATTGGTTTATTATTGATTTTATGGAATTTAATTAGCTAAATATTTAAAGTTGTAACTAGTTGGTTTTTAACTCAGTTTTAAGAATTACTTGTGATATTATAAGTGAATATTTGATGTTAATGAGCATAAGGGGTTTGAAAACAATATTTATATGTTTAGTATATATTGGTTATATCTCAATTACAAATCAAGAAGTCAAGTTTACTTTGAGTAATTCATAATAGATTGATCATTATGCTTGTTGAAAATGAATAATGTTATTAATCAAGTAAGATATTTTTTGTTGATCATTATTATAAATCACTATGTTTTGACATATAACCTTGAGTGTAAATAATAAATTTACAAGTACCTTAAACTACCCAAATCTCCACTGAAGATATGGACTAATTAACGAGACTCTGTTTAAGATGTCTAAGGAAGATATTTATGTCAATAATCTTAAAGGGATTTATAAGGATGTTGTCAACTAAAATTATAAGATGGTGTCTTAAAGGGACTACAACATTCATAATTTTTCTTGAAATAATTGATATAGATTAAACTAAAATAATTTAAAAAGTGTTCAAAGAAATATATCTTCTAAATATTATTAGAGGGTAATCATTCCAATTAGAAACCATAGCCTAAAAATAATGATTAGTAATAATGATTTTAGTTATTGTAACATCTAAGGAGTATTGAGTCAGTTGAAATTATGTGGAACTTATAAAAATAAGGCTTGGAAATAAAGGAGAAAACCTTTTGCTAATGTTTTAACTCAAGTAAGATCATTAGTCTAGCATACATTGACCTGTCCTTGTAACTCTACCTTGTAGATTAGTAAGATTTTCCAAAATGGAACATAATCATGGTTGTTGAAATATCTCAAGAAGCTTAATCAATACACAATTACCTTGGGAATTTAGTGAAAAACTTCATCCTCTGTTGGTTTGTGAATTTTTAAGGTGTTCTAAGGTTTTGTATTGCTTTTGGAAATAACCCTTTTTCCTTGATATTTTCCTATTTCTTGTAAATTGGTAGATCTTGTTTAAGAAAGCTTAGTATGATGATTATTCTATTGAACTTGTTTTTACTATACTTTTATTTAATGATTTTTTTTTAATTTCCCAATTAGGTACTACCAAACTTCATCCTCTATTCGTTTGTGAATTTTTAAGGTGTTCCAAGTTTTTGTATTACTTTTGGAAGGAGTACTTTTTCCTCAATATTTTCTTATTACTTGTAAATTGGTTGATCTCGATTAATAAATATTAATATTATAATTATTATATTGATTTTTTTCTCTCTACCTCTATTCACTGAATTGTTTTTAAATTTCCCAATTAGGTACTATTTGTTCCATAACCAATATAGGTACTCAAGTAAGAGCATAAGTTAGGGACAACTATGATAGGAAGGACATATTGAATTACATAGATAGACATGTGTGGGTGTGTCTACACTAACTTACTTCTATATAAATAATAATTCGTTAAAACACTTCCTAATGAAGTCATTGTTAATTTATGTACTTGGTCTAATTCTTATGTTCCCTATGACATAATAATGGGTCTCATTACATTTTTCCAAGCTAAACTTTGATTATAACTTTTTACCATAGTTGCATATCTCATCACTTTAAAATATGGTTGTTATAACTAACTCATCTATTTTCCATTGTGTACATTCTAAGAAACCTCATATAATGTGTAGCCTCCCACTCTAAATGAGAAGCTACTATTCCTATTTTCACTATATTTGAAGATATTTACATGTTATATTGAACCATTAAAAAGAGTAATAATAGGATTACTAATTATTTGTGTAGACCAAGTTTAAGAGGTGAATTTTCATTATAAGCACTTAGTCTAAAAATTTCATCTCGACATGGTTGACTATCATATTCCAAAAATCATATTATATCTCGGTATTCCCATGGAACCAAATTAGACAATGTCATTGTTGTTATAACCCCTCTAGTTCCAAACTTGTCTTTTTTCATTGATATGGCCAATAGAATATTTATTTAAATGACTATAGTTATAAAATTTCAATGTTTCAATGTCTCAATTGATAAACTTATTCCTTTCTTGACTATGGTTCTGGACATGGCTTATGTGAATATTTATAATTTTTTCACTAAGTACATCCTAATAAATATCTTAGAGTGGTTTTACACCCACTCTAAATTAGAATATTCTAATCTTTTATGCACTATATTTGAAAATATTTACATGTTATGTTGAACCATTACATATAGTAAAAAAATCTTACTCGTCCTCTATGTATGACCAAGTTGAAGTGATGAATTTTAATTATAATAACATAGTCTAAAAAATTCATTTTGTGTCCTAGAATTACTGATTTCCTTCAAGTGCCATTTTTTTTACAAATGTTCCTTTCTTCCTCCTCATTAATTAGTTTTTGATGGGTCCTATTGTATCGATTTGTTTACTATGTATTTTACTCATCCTATTTGCACTAAATCCATCCCAAGAAAAGTCTCGCTTAAACTAAAGTGTTTTTTATTCCTAAGTGAAATTTTCATTTATAAAACTTTTATAAGTCATTTGAGTCATTTTTTAAAAAATAATATTGAATAAATGAATGGAATAAAACTATTTGGTTTTATGTCTACTCATATTATTATAAAGTTTTCAACAATTAGTTATAATATTTTTTAAATAATGATAAGTGAAATAGATTTCTTTATTAATTTTAATATTGTAAATTTTTTATCTAATGAAATACATGTTTTCACAAAATATATATTTTTAAATCAATATAAAATAATCTCTTTGGTGTCAAAGGATATTTTACTATATGTTTGATATCTATACTTTGTTATTTTTTAATATGCCCACTCACATGATGTTTTTCCTTGAATATATTATTACATGCATGTTTATTATCCTTTAAAATAAAGGGTATTTAATTCATAAGTATTTAATAAAAAAATTGAGATCAAATTATATATATATATATATATATATACACATACATATATATACATACATACATACATACATACATATATACATATATATATATACACACATATATATATATATATAACTCACCCTATATCATATTCATTATAGTTAAACTTAGGTACCATTTAATGTACTTTTAGTACATTGTCATGATCACACAGTTAGAATCATTTTTATCCCTTAAAGATATTATATTTTATAAAGATCATTTATATTTTAGATAAGGTTAATAATAATCTATATTGTTTTTTTTGTTTTTTTTTCCTTATTTTATTTTCTTAGTTTGTTGGACCTTATTTGTTCTTATTTCTCTAGGTGATTACGATTAAACTAGTTTACTGGTTGTTCTTTTATTTATTAGCTGACCTAACATTAAACTACGCTTTACATTTTAAACTATTATAATTTTCATATTATCTCCCCTCAATTATTTATTTACATTATGAACTCCTTATCTATAATATCCTTCTTGAAGTGGCATAGACCAATATATTTGAATATCAAAATAGAATAAGAATGGATAATAATGTCACCTTTATTGTCTCACAACATCTCTTTGTTTATTGGTCTTATGGTCCTAGTGTGGTTTAAATTTACATAAGTTAATATTAATATGGATGAATATATATAACCTTGTAACCTTAATTTTAAACCTAAGCCTAAAAGATATAGACTATATTATAGTCCAATAATCTATGCATGCATGATACATCACCCTTGGTTAAGAAGATACTTTACAATGTATAAATGAATTTATAATTTGATCACATTTGGATTAAAGTTTTAAATGTCTAAACTATGGTTATAATTGGTGATAAAATTAATATAGAGCATGGAATGTAGTTTGGGTTTTAATAATTTTGAGTATTGTCACTTTGAATTTACTTTGAAGATATATTATATGTAGATATTACTATTGATAGATATTCAATCATTTAATATTTAATAAAGAGTTGATTCATGATTAAACTAGTGATGAATCAAACCAATTAAAAATAATGTGTTGTCAATATGTTCATAGAGTTCTAGGCCAAACATTGTAAATTAGACAATAATCAAGCTTAAGTTGTCTTCTAGGTAGTCTATATTATTACATGGTCTTATGTTTCATTCTATAGAGAATTTTTGATATTAAGATAATATTTTTCAACAAAAATTTGGTTTGAGACTCTATGGATAAATAAATTAAATATTTTCCATGGTTTTGATTTGATAGTTTTGTTGCTAACCATTTATCAAGTTATAAAGGTGATCATTTTCTTGATTAATATATGTGATTAAAAAATGACAATTAACTTTAAGTTGATGATCACTTTTTTGAGATGTAATTCCAATTTATCGTGAGTTTATTCATCCCATTTTGGTAATTTACTATTTATTTCATCCATTATAGGTATAACATTTATGATCTTTTATGTTTTAATCATGGATTTTAATGCAGAAAGTTAGTATCATGTTGGTGGCAAGTTTACATATCATTTTGTTTTTTCAAGATAGTTATTCTCAATATTACAGGGTTTGTGATCAATTTTCCTTTTTGAGCTTTATTGATTCTCATTATTTGATATATTATAGTCTAAGAACTCACTCTAGCATTGAGGTAATATATTTTATTGGTTTTTGATATAAAATTTTGTGTTGAGGCCTTTCTATGGTTATAATTAAATGGTTTTGAACATCTTAAAAATGAGACTCTAGTTCACTCATGGATTAACTTTTTCTTTATTTGAAACCCACAATCAGGCTTAAGTTTCTTTTTTGGGTAGCATTTTTTATTACATGGTCTCTTGTTTTCAATATGTACATAATCTTTGATATTGAATGAAAAATTTTTAATTGCATGTTGGATTGAGACCCTTGGATAAATAAATTAAGTATGGGTTGTAATTTTGCTTTCATCGATTTTTTAAATAACTTGAGTTTTTTCATTTTCAAAGTAGAATATAGGCACTTTTAGCTTCTTTATTGGTATTTTAAAGTTTTAATGTTGTATTCCTTCAATTGGAAATTATCCTATTTTTGATAAAATAGATTTTGTCTAAGTTATTTTTTTTCATCCTTTTCACCTAATGTATTATTTGAGATGATAAAAATCAATCTAAAGAACTTGGTTGATAAAATGTACACTAAATTACACTATTAATTATTTCATAGATAGTATTAGTTCATTCAAAGGAGTAATTACATATTATTCTCAATAATATAGTGTAATTATTTTGGGGTATTTTTGAAGGAACTGTAATTATAGTCATCCTAGTTAGAGATAGATAAGTAGTTCCCAAAAAATGGGATCTCTTGAAAGATGGAATAATCAACATAAAAAATAAAAAAGTTTTTATCATACCATAGATAGGAAATTTAAAGATTCAAAGAGGCACTTACATGCTTTGGAGTGGCAGGCCTTTTAGGCTTCTTTATGAAAGAGGTTTAGGGAGAGGTATCTTAGTGTATATCCATTTTAATACTCATAATACCTATCTATAATTTTATTGATTTTGTATCCCAAGAGAACATTCAAAAATCCATTACTGAGTAATATATACATCATGCCCTAGTAATATTAATTAGGTTGAAATTCAGATTGACCATATTGTTCATTAGCATTCTCAAGTAAGTTCACATTCTTAACATTATGTTCCCTCACATCTTCATGAAACTATTATAATGCAAGATCTTTTACATTGATTTTTGTAATCTAATTAGTCCCTTAAGTTATTTTTGCCTAATGAAAATTTCATTGGACACCCTGAATCTTCACCCTATTCTATTTATTCTCTATACCCTATCACTCTTTTATATGTTATTCCTTCCACATCTAAGCATGTCAAAGCCTATTACACCCCATCATTGGTGACATAGGTTTTTAAAAAGGTTAAACTAAAAGTGAAATGTGAATTTAGGATTATTAATCACACTGATATACCTAGAACCCCATATGAGTATGTGGAGTGTGCTATAAATAAAAAATTACTCTAAACAACCTAAATTGGTCAAGTAACCATAAGTACTATGTATTTTGTTTCTCTTTCACATGAATGTCTTATTGATGAATATAGTATTTATTTTCATGGTCATTTTTAGTCTGTTGATCTTTTTTATGTCTTATTTTCCTTATTTTTAGCACCCCTAGTAGTCCTAAGTCACCTTTTCCCAGTCATAAGGGTCCCTAGCCTATCTTTCATGGTTTTAGCTCTATTTTAAGCCTTAGGAAACTATCATTATTTTTATTAAAGTGTCACCACATGGTTCTAGTGTCCAATTATATCTCTAGTGTTTGATGGGCTTTTTCTCCTATGTTTGAGTCCTAACCCTTTTATGAACCTTCTCTTGTGTTTTTATCCCTCTTTTACAAATTGTTGGCCAATGAAAAAGTTTGTATATTAAAATAAACTTTCATTATATAAAAAGAACCTCGCAATGAATTTTAAATCTATCACTGACTATTTTGGCACACAATTACAAAAAAAAAATCAATAATGTAGTTGAATAATTTGCATAATACTAAGCCATCACATCTAGACATTACATATTTGATCAAAGAAGGCCTTAGAAAAAATCATTATATAACACCATGCAAGTTGATTATGAACATTCCCTAAGGTATAAATACATGTGATCTAAGACCACTAGCATTAGGGTTAATGTATCCAATAACAAGACAATAAGGGTTCTACTCCACCCTATTCTAACATCCAATAACCTAATTTTTTTTTTGATTTTTACATTTGATCTAGTTATTTTTTTATCATGTGTGGGTATGTGCACAGATTTGGGGGATAATTCCATGGAAATTTTAGGTAACATGATCATGTTATTAAATAATGTGATCTCATTAATTAATTAACATAATTATGTTATTGAAATTATGTCTCGATAATTACTTAGCCATAACATGTATGCATTATTGAGAAAATAATAATGCGTACGTGTTATTGTAAATTTAAATAATGCATACACTTTTTATAATTCATACACATTATATAGTGTACTATAAAATGTTTATGCATTAAATAATGCATATGTATTGCTTTGTTATAAGTCCAAAACCAACTCCATGAGCATTTAAGAGTTGCATAGGAAGCTAACATTGTTCAGAAGATTATATTTAGTACTATAAATGTTAAGTATAAGTTTACATTTATAAATTTAATAATATAAATGTAAACTTATAATTTAAATTTATTTTAGTAAATATAAGAAATTAGGGTCACTCAACATCTGATAGATTTAGTCTCATAGTTTCATGCCTTACGATGTGGAAAATAGTTTTTCAAAATCCAATTAGGTCAGTACTTAGAAATTTTTAGGGTCTAAGTATTAAACCTATGGATTTTAAGATATAAGTTTTTTAATTTATATCCATTTTTTGTAAACATATAGTCATTTTTAGGTTGTTTTGCCTTCTAGATTGATTCTTGACATTTCTAAGAGTCATAAGTTTTTAAAAATTGAAGTTTTCAAACAACTCACGTTTAAATTGATTTAAAGTGGTGTGATTGGGCTAATATAGGTCACATTGATTACCTACACACATCAAATAACCACTTTTTTTAATTACACTTGTTTATCATCCTTCCCTCATCCTTGATCACTTTTTACTTATTCCTCATCACCCCTAATCACTCTCTCATCATTATTCATTATCCCTAATCACTCCCTCATTGATCCTCACTATATATAGTCATCTCTAATAACTCTTTCATGATCCTTGATTACTCCCCATTCACCCTAACTAAGCCGCATCATCCCTAATAACTCACTCCTTATCACTCCTCATCCCTCATCGCTCCCTCATTGACCCTCACCATCCCTCATCATCTTTAATCACTCCCTAATCATCCCTAATCATTCCCTAATTAGATATCACCATCCCTAATCATCCTTAATCACTCCTTCATTGGCCTTTACCATCCTTAATTACCACTTCATCATCCCTAATCACTCCCTCCTCATCCCTCATCATCTATAATCAATCCCTTATTTACCCTCACCATTATTCAAAATCTATAATCACTCCATTTCCCTTCACCATCCCTTATGATGTAGAGTCCTATTTCATACTCTACGTGTCCAAGATCTTTGCCAATGTCCATATCACTTTCACCTTATCTTTTCTTTCTTAATCTCTATCTTTGTACCCTACACACATTTAAAATTCACATCTACATTTTATTCATTTCATTTATTCTCCACCATTATTTATATAGTCTCACTAAACTCTTCATTCTTTTCTCCTTACTGAATGCATTTAATCTCTCTTACTTATCCCCCTTACTAGTCTTTACACTTTATAAAAGCTTAGATAAAATATTCTCTCTAGTTCCTTAGGATTTTATAGGGATATGAATAAATTCCTTCCACTCTTTTGAGTTCTCTCTAACTTCTTCTTAACCCTACTTAACTGTTCAACACAATCTTCATATCATACACTACATCTGACTCTATCATAAACTCTTATTTTATGGACTCCAATCATCAAATCAACCTCATTTATGGATATCTTATAATATATCCCATTTATTCACAAATTTAAAGGATCTGATTTAACTATTTGATAACCTTTCTTGGCTATTTCTACTCTTGGATTAGGTCTTTAGGTTTCCTTCTACCATATCTACCACACAGTCCTCTCCAATCCATACTTACACAACTTAAAAACACAATATTATCTTTTTTCATGTTTAACTCATACTTATCAGAAAATTTTATGAATTATTGATAGCTATAACTCCTTGAAACTCACTTTGAAAGTAAAAACCCTAATACAAGGTTTGTACTGGTTTCATAGACCTAAGAATGGTCAAAATGAGATTTCAATCTTCCAAAGGTGTTTCTTATGACTTTGACTATTATATTAGGTCTGATTTGGCCCTATGCACATTTTTATAGTGTTATATTTCCCTTTTTAAGCTTTAATAGATTGACTTAACCAAATTTGAATAGATTATGTACTCAGTCATAGGTTTGTAGTAATCTAAGAAGAGGTTATGTATTATAATTCATTATAAAAAGGGTTAGAAATAAATATAAAGGTTTAAAATCCTATTCAAAATGTTTACACACTTTAAAAAATCAATGTCTTCCATATATAACACTCAATTTACCAATTCCACAAGATACCACTTTTATGTTATGTTTCTTAATGACTGCAAGACTGTGTTAGTTTTCTTTTTTCTCATCCAAATATATGAAAGTAACTTGAAAGAATATAATAATTCATTATTATATTATAATAATCTAACCAACATATTCATTATAATGATCACTCCAATACATGCATATACCTTCTCACACACATTTATACTCAGAACTTTTACTTATAGAAGATAAGGTTGTATTGTTTAACAAAAAGTGTCCTTAGTAGATAAACAACATACAATGTTTAAAGAATATTAAGGAATTATTATCTCAATTTAATAATTAATCATACATTCCAAAATAGCACAAAATATAATCTCCTCTTCCATAAGACTCTGACCTTCTCTCATATTTCAAGGCATAGTTTGTAAAAGCATAAGATATATAGTCTGTAATTTCAACATTCAAAAGATTTGAGGCTCAAATGGAAAATTATATAATAATCATAAAATAAAATGAATTTTAAAATTACCACTCACACAAATATCACAAATAGATTTTAACTAATTATGTTTCATGATCATGCACACTATCAACTATCTTTTCACATATTCAAGAAGATGTAAGGTTTGTTTACTTTCTTGTCTACAAATATTTAAAACTTCTATTTATTCACTTATTTTGGGTTATTTACATTAATACTTTGAAATCCTACCCCTAAAAATCTATTTAATCTTAATTTAAATACAAAATAAGACATGGGAAACACTCTTATTACCAAATAATGATCAACTAAATTCTAACTTATTTTGTATGTTGAGAGTGTCCTCAACCAACTCAACTACTAGCATATTTCTCAAATATGAGTTTAACTATATTTGTTGTAACATCCTAAAATCCTATCTAAAGTATAACCACACCCAATTCAATTTTTTACTTATTGAAACAATATTGAAGTCTTTATGAAAGTTAAAAAATTCAAATGAAAGATTTGGCAGCAAAGTCTAATACAACTCTAATTTAAAATTGACACAAACCTAGAAACTTATAAAGACTCCTACAGACTTCTTATGACCTTGACCACCTTCTAAAGACTCTAAATATTTAAAATATATCACTATGTATATTGGGTAGTGTTGTTCTTGCATCAACTGATCATCCCTAATCACCGCTTCATCATACCTCATCATCTCTAATCACTCATTCCTCATCCCTCATGTCCCCTAATAATTATATTATTAATACTCATAATCACTCATCATACCTAATAACTCCCTCATCCTCCCTAATCATTCCCGCATTGACCCTCACCATAACTCATCATCCCTATTGACTACCTCATTATCTCTACTCAATTCCTCCTCATCCTTAATCACTCTATCCAATACCTTGATTGTGGTATTTTTTTGGAGTTTAACAATGTTAGGAGATACAAGTGGAGAGTTGAGTGCTAGCATAAAATATAAGACATAGTGATCAAAATGATGTGGAAGTAAATATGAAACACAAATATTTAACACCTATGAAAAAATATAGGCCTATTAAAAATGATGTAATTCATAATTGAAAATCCACCAAAAAAAGAGAAGCAAGTAAAACCACCATAGTACCAAAAATGGGTAGTAAATACATGAGGATCACCAAGCTATGTGATTTCCTGAAACCAATAAATTGATTTTCATATGAGTATATTTATGGCTCAAATAATTATATTTAAGGCCTTATATTTATATTGATTGATTAATCATACCAGAGAGTGAAAAATAATTTTTAAATGATTGGAACAAGTATTCCAAGATTGGAAAGTGGTGGTTAATTCATAACTTTAATATTCAATCCAATGAAGAGTGTCACACTATGAGATCTCTACTTTCACATCTCAAGAAGTGGGTAAAATTTATCTAGAACTATAAAAATTTAAGTATACAATAGATTATGAACCTAATGATATGGTTTGTACTAAAAATATCTCTACTTCCCCCAACAAGAAAATTATATGAATTAAAAATGTTATTTCATTAACAATTGTAGATAAATAGTGAGATAATACACTTCATAATTTTTAATGGAATTCATAAGAATTTAATTTATCCTAAATCATATTTTCAAAAATTGAACTTGAAATTTATACATCATCCATAACCATATGCTAGTGTGTAGTCTAGTGTAGGCCTTGAGAAATGGATCACCTAGTAGTGTCACTTAGTGTACAAAATTAGACTTTTTAAAGATGTAATCCTTTGTGACATCTCACCATTATAGGTGTGTGATGTTTTACATGTGTTCAACCATGTATTTACCATTGACATGTAGTCTATGAAATAAATCCTTGAAATTTTTTGATAGATTGTCTAGATTTGAAATACCATATATCATAGTTAGTTCATAAGCTTTCAGTCATTGGTGTCAGGAAGTGCAAGAATATTGTTATTTCTAGTAAGAAGTATAGTATTAATGGTAAGAATTAAATTTTTAATGACATCCTTATTTCACCATATCATATTGTTGTTTATCCAACAATAACAAAGATAAAATAATTGAACTATAAGATAGATGAATACAAGGATATATTTTAGTCACCTAAATAAGTTCTTGCATACTATACACTAAACAATATTATTGATTTGATCCCTTAACTACCTCTACCTCAAAAATATTTATACAACATATCATTTCTACATAATTAATAGATCAAGTGGTAGATCCATAAAATCATGGATAATGGATGCATCATGACCAAATCATTATCTTGTAGAAACCCAATTGTGTTTATGTCAAAGTTGTGAATCAATTAAAAAATTATTAACAAGATTAATGTGAAGAAATATTATCCTCGTTTAAATATTAAGGCATTTTTATACAATATCCATGGTGTAGAAGTATTTTCTAAAATTGATCTTAAGTTTGGGTATAATCATATTCATGTTAAACCTTTAGACATTTGGAATATAGTCTTAAAAACAAAGGAAAGATTGATTGAATAGTTGATTATGCCTTTTAGGTTAACTCATTTAATGACTTCAATCATTTCAAGATGTTGAATGAAATCCTCAGGACCTTTACCTATGCCATTTTTTAATCTAGATTGATGGCATATTAATCTTTAGAAAACATGGGATGAACATCTGCACCATGTTGAACTAATGTTTCACATTTTACAAATACATATTTTTGTGATAACATGAATAAATGTTCATTTTTCATTCAAGAGATAAAATATCTAGGACAGATTACACACACAAGTCTTGCATGTGTGAACCTAACCAAGATTCAAGTTATATAAGAATGGGAAAAACTAAATAAATTTGCATATGATTTAAATACTCTTAGAATTAGAAAATTATACAAGAGATTTGTGTTTAATTTCTATCTTTTGAACCAAACTACCAAAGGTGGGACTGAATAAAGTTTCATTTAGTCAGATAAACAACAATGATAATTAAATGAAATAAAATTTAGACTCTTTTTTATTAATACTTATGTTAATTTAATATAAATTTAGAAGATCATCCATTTCATTCAGTAATAAAATTGACTATCACAAATGGGTATTGACAACACAAGTCCTATAAAAGAGTTAATTTCTATTATAATGGATTAAATAACATATGATTGGAATAAAAGATATATTTAGAGTATATACTTATTCTAGATGATGAGGGAGTGATTAGGGATGGTAAAGGATGGTGAGCGTTAATGATGGAGTGATGAAGGATGGTAAGGGATGGTGAGGGTCAATGAGGGTGTGATTAATGATGATGAGGGATGAAGAAATACTGATTAGGTATTATGAGGGATGAGAATTGAGTGATTAGATATGATGAGTAATGGTGATAGTCAATATAGGATTGGTTAGGGATGATAAGCTTGAGTCATTAGAGATGATGAGAGACAACTAAGGTCAATTAATGAGTGATTAGGGATCAAGAGGGATGAGGAGGGAGTGAGTAGGGATGAGGAAGTGATTAGGTATGATTATGGATGGGGAAAGAGTGATTATGGATGATTAAAGATATGGAGGGATTTATTAGAAATGATGAGGGATAAGGAGGGTCAATGGAGGAGTGATTATGGATGATAAGGGAGTGATTAGAGATTACTATGGATAATGAGAGTAAATGAGGGAGTGATTAGGGACAATGAGGATTGATGAGAGAGTGATTAGTGGTAATGAGGTATGATTAGGACGTGATAAAGGATGAGGGAGGTATGATGATCAAGTGAAATTAACATGTAAATTTATGTGTGCAGGTCATCAATGTGACCTATGTTACCCCAATAACAACACTTTGCATTAATTTCAAAGTGAGTGGTTTGAAAACTTCAATTTTGAAAAACCTAAGACTTATATAAATGATAAGAATCAATATAAAAGTCACAAAAATGTAATAAACTAATATATGTTTACCAAAAATGGATATCAATTATAAAAGTTATGTCTTGCAATCCTTAGGTTTAATACTTAAACCTTAAAAATGCCTAAGTACTAACCTGATTGGATTTTGAAAAACCATTTTTCACATAGTAATTTGTGTAACTATGAGATCAACTCTATTATATTTTGAGTGAACCTAATTTCTTATATTTACTAAAATAAATTTAAAATATAAGACAATTAAATGTAACAATATACATGTAAACTTATACTTATGCAATGTGTACACATTATGCAATGTGTATGCATTGTGCAATGCGTACAATTTATACAACATGTACATGTTATGAAATGTATATGAAATATTTGAATTTAAATTGGAAACTAAGCCTTTAGGCTCATAAATAACTTGGATTTCTAATCCAAAGGCTTGGGACTGTGCATCTACAACTAAGGCCAAGAGTTTTAGGAAAAACAAAAAAAAATAACTTCAATTGCCAAATACGCTATGGATTTCAACATCAAAATTCAAAAAATTATTACCATTATGATGAGCACATTATCCTCTTTCTAAATGTATGATTTGTATAATTTTTGGGTGATTTTAAGGATTCAAAATATATTTATTTCTAACAACACTTTTTTTAGTCCACTACATGCTGCACTCATACATGCCTATTCATGTTTATCTAATTTTTTATTGTTGATCAAGTGAAAAAAAAATTATATTATAAAAAATTGAGAATAATTATACACACATTCAAAAAATATATCAATTTTCATTTTTTTGAGGTAGTTAGGGTGGGCCGCATGGATGGCTATCCATTGTTTTTTTAGTTTTTAGGATCTACTTAATTTCAAAATTAATAAAAAAAGTATTAATCAAACGAATATAAAAAAAATTAGTAACACACTATAAGATATTATATAAATATTCACTAAAGGGTTTTTAAAAATATTTAACAATGCTCAAACAATGGTGGGTCGCATAGCCATCTATCTACTATGTTTTCTTAAAAAATTGGAGGTCCTCTTTAAATTTTAGATGTTTGACTAATTTATACTTAAACATTTTTTCAAAAAAAAAAAATAGTTTCTTAGAAACTAGATTCAAAATCTTACAATTCATGTTTCTATACCATCTTCAAATTTTGAGTGTAGCCATCTCAAATTATTTGTAGAAGTTCAATTTTTTTAAATTTCAAGAAAATCATATCCACAAGTAGGCCCTTTTTTGTCCCCAAGTTAATGCACTTACTCGTGTGGGTATTAATTAATATTTTAGAATAGGTCTAGCTAAAATAATGACATAATCAATATTTCTAATGACATAGAACCACCCACAGGACCCTTAGAACTTTGCATAACTTCCCTAAAATTTTTAGATAATTCTTACAAAAGGGGCACTAGTTCCATAATTGGACACTAGAACCACATGGTACTAGTATAATAATATTGGTGCTACTATCCAAGACCACATTTCAACAACAATTATAAAATTAATTATGTCTACCTATCTATCTAGCCTGTTTCATTTCCCTGATTAGTAGAAAAGCCTATTTATTTCTAAATAAGTACTCACTTGCCATTTTGGGAAAGATAAATTAAATCAATAATTTGTAATTTTCATTCCATAATATCAGAATACTCATCCCTTTAACAACATAGTATTTACATCAATTTAAGTCCTAAAGGTTCAATCATTAGGTGAACATTACTTTGAATATTGCTTAAAACCCTAGTTTTGCATAGGGTTTACCTTCTCCTAATTTTTGTGCACTAAATTAGGGTTACAAACTTCTATTTTTATGATTTTTTGGCATAGCATAGCTAATTTAATTAATAAAACATTAGGGTTTAATTTATTTATTGTGATTTAATTTTTTTTAAAACAACCCTAATTCAAAACCTTGGATCCACATACTAGGTCCCTATACATATAAATACTGACAATTAAGGTTTCAATTACAATCCTAGTTTGTATTACACACTTTGTCCAAAATTTCTCAATTTCACATATATTTATGTTATATTACCTTCTACCTCTTGTGTGTTTGTTATTAATTGTCTACATAATCTTCTTTGGCAAGTTTAAAATGGCAACTAAGAAGTCTTCTACCCATCATCCAATTGATGAATTTTTAAACTTTTCTCATAATTATAACAATGAATGGAGTTTTTTTCAAGATTTTACATTAGAGAATAATAATGACTTCATTTGTAATGATGATGATGACTATTGTTATAATTATGGATATGAGGATTGTTATAAATATGAAAATGAAAATGAAAATTAGGATATATTAGATACATCATAATCTCTTTCCTCTGACTTTTATCTTACTCCGCAAAATCAAACTAACAATATAATTCTAAAATAACCTCTTATTGGTAGTTATTTGTGACAATTTTATCCTAACTTTTCAACTACTTTTGTTACCTCATTATTCAAATTAAATCAATATATGTACAATACATGAAAGCCACTTTTTCATGATTCGAGTAAAGTAGATAAGAATAATTCATCTTCTTTACCCTTCTGAATAAAATTTGGAAAATCATGCACCAATGATATTACACCTTTTATAAATGAACAAACTAAGGTATATGAAGTTATTGTATCACCTTCCTTCACATTCCAAGCTCAATGAAATGATTCTTTAAAATAAATTGATAATGCAAATGTCTCTAAATGTTCACCTACATGTCATAATATGAAAAAAAAAATAGGATTGCTACTTCTTCTACCATTAAATCCAAATTTGAAGGTGATAATAATTATTGCATTCCACACATATATAGTTAACAAATGCATTGCATTACACCTACACATGATGACACACTACATTGTAGTAAAAATTTAAAATCTTCTCCTACTTTCTCTATTAATGTGCATGTGGATAATACTTCTTGTACTATTACTTCTACAAGTGAATTAAACTCTAATTTTGATGAACCATAGGATAATGATGATTATTATGAAAATGACATAAAATATACACCTTCTATTTATCATCTTACCTCACCTATTTCTCTTGTTCAAACAAATACTAAGTCATAAAACACACACACTTATTCTTATGTTCATAATTTAAATTTACTTGAGAGTAAAGTATCTTAATTTCAATTAGCATGTGATAATTAATTACAAATTAACAATATAATAGATACCTATGAATCTCCCTCAAACCCCCTTACTACAATAGAACATGTTTCTCAAACTAACCCAAATGAGGGTGATATCTCATTTCCCTCTAACTAGGTCCCAATTATCACACCTCCAAAGGTTACACAGAGAAAACTAACCCTCCTTAAGTAAGACTTCCAATGAAATATGCCAATGGCTAAGATATAACAAAATTCAAAATTTAACTGAACCCCTTAATAATGGTAATATACCTTCATAATAGGTAACCTCCTTGATGCATGTTGTGGGTTGTTTACAAAAACAAGTACATCATCTCACATTGGAAAGTAAGGCATGCCACTCATGGGTGGATTTCAAATTCCATCCATAATAATCCCACTCCATGTAGGATTTTCAAAGCAACAATACCATTAAAACTACAAATATTATATTTACCAAAGTTTGATGGACATGGATATCCACAATTGTATATTGAAGATTAGAATAAAGTTATGGAACATGTTAGTAGAATTTTGACTCTTTCAAAGTTATTTCCTAGGACTCTTGAGGGTCGGTAAATAGAATGGTTTCATCATTCACTCCCTAATGGGTCACCACACACATACGACAAGTCAAAGTATGTCTTTCTCATGCATTACATTCAAAACAAGGGACCTTAGGCTATATATGAGAGGTTGACTTTATTACAATAGGGATAGATAGAAATATTTAATAAATACATTCAAAGATTCAAATCATGTATGCATCATTTGATCTACTAGCCAACAAATTTAGAGGTACAATAACTTTTTGTAAGAGCTCTTAGTCACCCTATTTGAGATAAATTGTTATATAAAACATCACAATCATTTAGAGATCTATGCTACACATATTTGGGATTGGAAAAAAATTGGGCCTAGTGGTTACACATTTAGAGATAGATTTTGATATAGGCCTCTCAGATACAACAACTAATCAAGATACTCAACAAATTCAAAGATCCACATCATAGAGCACTTCTTACAATGAGAAAAACATAAGACACGCATAAAGGGGTTTTATAGTTTTCAAAATAGGGATAAGCCTCATGACATATTGATTACATTATTAGATAGGGATATGATCACACTTATTCCTACTCAAAATCATCAACACATTATTTATATAGGGTAAAAATAAACCATATCACAATTTTCACAAGATAAACAAACATTTAGATGATCATTGTTATGCACTCTGAGCCTATGTTGACCAATATGTTAATCAAGGAATTATAGAATTTACATAGGGGGCACCAAGATCTTAGTCTCCACACTTTCCTAGATCTCACTCCTTTATGTTAGAGTTATCCTAGTATGTTAATTTTGAGGATCCATTGGTTATTCATCATAGATTAATGTGTTTTTTAGGACACCTAGTTATGAGTGATCTCATGCACTACAACTTTAGCAGAGATGGTAGTTAGTTTACATAGATAATATTACAACTTTAGTTCATACACAAATCAAAATTAATGGCAAAAATTATGAAGATAAGGGAACAACATTAGTTTAAACACCAAAAAATATATATGAAAATAATTACAAGGATCATAACATAGCCATAATTTGTATACCAATCAAGTTATTTGCCACAGATCATAGAGGTAATAGTACATTTTTAGCACATCAACCAATAAATCTCTTTGTTATATATTTTTAAAATACAACCACCATTAGTGTATCACATATTTTTAGTTTTAGTCTCCTTCTACACTAACATAACATGACCATTATGGTCGTTGGTTCCCCATGCCATCTAGGTTTAGATATGGCATACTACAGTCACATGATCTATATGTAGAATACTTATGGGATACTGATATACATTAACTTTATTTTGATAAATACCATGCACCTATACCACCATTTAAAATAATCAATCCAATTAAAAACATATCAACATACACAATATAACTAGATACCCATATACACGGTACCATTATAAACAATGAAAATACATATACATATATATATATATATAAACATAATTTTAATACAATCATAGTCCATCACTCAATAATGCAGACATGGCCATTAGGACCAACTCCCTCAATCTCAGCCTTAGACATATCCATGACAGAACTAGAAGCTTCAATCTCCTTTTATGACCTAGATCGATGATTACATCTACTTTATCTTTCATGAAATACATATCCATCTCAACCATACACTTTTCATGTTCTCATTGAAGACATATGTAGTCATCCACTATCTGACTACTAGACATACATATTTCATCATGTACAGGCATGTTATACCTATACAACTCCATGTATGCCTTGTTTCTATTAGTAACTACTTATATGTATGTTATAGTAGCTATCATAGATTGGTTAAATAAATGGGCATGAATATTGGAAACATTGGTTGCCCTATCTAACAATCCATATGTCATGGAATCATCAAGGATATGTTATGTCAATATGCAAATTCTTTACTCAATGGTAGTTTGCTAGTACTCATCATCACCTAAACCTACACATGCCCATGAAATACATCAGATTCCTAATAAAATAAAATAGTAACCAAATACATATAATATGCAACACACTATAACAAATTACCATCAATATCCTTAAGGGGATCCACCTTTAGTACATCCTCTATGATAATCCCACCTCTCTAAAATAGAGGTGCCCATATATGATCTCTCCACCAAGCTATGTAGGCATCAATCACTCCCAGATCATTTATATATGGTATATCAATCTCAATATCCTACTCTATCAATATAACATAAGCTAACTCAATAAAATATGGCCTTGATATACTACTTGTCCTTATCAGATCTCGAGAACGCCTCAATCATACCACTAGTGTTGAGAACACATCTTAAACTAGATAAAACTATTATGTGACCCACTCATACTAAAATCATGCATAAACATTGACCCAATGGTCATGCATCTAGTAAATCACTTGAATCTATCTATGTTTATTGCCATCCTTCAACCATCCCTTGTATCCCTTAGAAGGCCTACAAATAATATGCCCTACTATCAACTATCCAACACATGTTGACACTACATCTTGATCTTATTGGGCACACAAACCATCCTTGTCCACCTATTTATAAATAAATGTAGATGATCCTAACAATCCTATAAAGGTAACACTAGCCTCCTCACTACTATGTGCTAATACATCCAATAGTGTATTAGTGTTGATGATTTAATCCTTCCACTACACATCTCTTTTGTAAAATAATATAAGTCCATGTATAAGTGGGATCATATCATCTACCCCCAAAAATATATAGTACCATGCTCCTCTATATCCTAGACTATCTTGTGCATCCTATAGGAGATTGATATCTTGTTCTGGTCTATAGCCGTAAATAAAGCTAAAAAAAGGGCTAAGAACTGAACTAATCTCATAACCTTGATAGTAATAATTAGTGTCAATAATATATTATTATGGCTCCTTGTTTGATGATTCCTTAAAGCCATCGCATAAAAATATCTTGAATACCTCTATATAACTAGAGTACCTATCTCCTCATATAATATGTCACTCTTTCCATATATAGGTATTAATAAAATATTATACACATCATATAAAGTAATGCCCATCTCCCTAGTCAATAACCAAAAGGTACAAGTATTTGCATCCCATCTCTCACATAATGCAGTCATCATGTGTTTATCCCTTGACATAGGCTCTAGGAATGACACATGTCTTAAACCTACTCTCCTAAGCACAAACATGTCAAAATCTACTAGGGGTAGAACCCATATGTTCTCCATAATTTTTTTAGTATGAAACTACTTCATATGGGCATTATTCTAAAAAAGCACAATAAAATGAGGTATCAACAATGCAAAATCAAAACCAATAGACAATAAACAAAAATAAAAAACTAGTCAATAATAATCAACATTACAACTTAGACTTACTGGAGACTAGCATAGCATACAAGATAGTAGTGCCATATTATGGACATTGGCACTAGGTCTTAGATAGTAACACCTAAATAATGGCAGTAGTGAAAATTTTTCAAAAAAAACCCAAACTAGTAGATTTCTAGTAAAAGTACTAAAAATGCATTACAAATAATAAAAATAGGAAATAGTTTGGGTTGTTTACTAGGGTAACCTCCTCCCTAGCCTAAAATTTTGCCTCCACCTCCTCATAGTAGTTCAAACTAGCTATCTCTTCAACATATTTTTCTAACTCAAACAAAAAAATTACACTAAGATCAAAATAACCAAATTAATTGAAAAATTAATCAAATAATTTATTTAAGTCACATTTATCAAATTACGATTGACCTTGCATGCCAATTTCACCAACTAATACCACTTTATTTCCACTGTGGTATTTTGAGAATGGTAACCTTGATTGGTGAACCATTTATTACACATGGGACTTGACATCAATGTGCCATGCCCTTTATTCGTTAAACCAATCTCCTAATCACTTTTAACTATACAAAACAAGAAAAAATGTTACCTTAATTAACTCAATATAGACAAAATATTTATCTAGCTACCAATCTCAATAATCAACTCTATCATAATAAACAAACTATTCAAATGTAAAATAACATCACACCTATTATTCAACACTAGTATAGCTAATCATTACCACTTTTTGTTAGACACCCTCACCATAGTCTCGACTCTCTCACCAAAAGGGGGGAAAATATACAAATATTGCTTTAGACATATAGAGGTTCAAACTCATAGGTCTACACATATGCACATGTCTACACAAACATAGAGATATTTAGATTCCTAGATTCTCAGATATATAGGTGTTCAAATTTATAGATTCACATAGATATAAAGGTATGCATAGATATTCATATAATTAGATACATAGGTATACACAAGATATATACATATTCATATTCATTGGTTTTTAGATATACATGTATTTAGATTCATAAGTTCACATAAATATACAATCTACTCAAATATAGATATCAAGATTCATAGGTTCACATAGATTTATAGATAATCAGATATAATTATTCAAATATACATTATAGCTAGATAAAATTATATAGATATACAATTTTGACACAAATATACCAATTTATTCATATATTCAGATATTTATATACATAGCTACATTACTAAAATATGAGTATTAGGGGGCATGATGTAGAATACATGTACTTGATCTCCATTCTTAGATTATAAGGTTACTCTCATTATCATCACCAATATAATCACTAATATTTCAATAGTTTGGGTTATAAGACCATCTACAATAGTTGATCCATATAATTACACCAAATCTATTTTACATATTGATATTCTATTCAGATATCAAAGTGGACTCAAATGAGCCTTGTTTCTCCACACATTTAGTTTACATATCTAGGTTTAGTCTACATATTAGAGTGGGGGAAAGTGAGCCTTTTTTATCCACACATTCAGTTTAAATACTTAGATTTAGTCTAGATATCAGAGTAGGGGAATGTGAGACTTATTTCTTTACACATTCAATTTACATACTCAGATTTAGTATAGATATCAGGGTGGGTACAAAAATAACTTTCTTATTTCTTGTGATTTACTACACCATTCATATTTAGTACAGAGGGAATCCACATAATGGATGCCCTCTTCACATACTTCACTCTATTTCATGTCCACTTTTGTAGCCAAGAAGTGGGTCAGGTTAAAAACACATTCACATAGTTAAGTATAGTTACGCATTACTATTTTTCTTTTACTCTAGTACTTTAATTTCAATGCATTAATAGAATAAAAAGAGGGAAAATGTAAAAACCCTAACTTGGTCAAGCAACCATAATTACTATGACTTTTTTTACTCTTTCACATGGTCTTAGTGATGAATATAGTCCTTGTTTACATAGTAATTTTTACTCTTTTGATCTTTCTTATGTCTTGTTTTACATATTTGTAGTAGCCCTAGTAGCCCTAGGTCACCTTCTCCTAGTCACATGGGACCCTATCCTATCTTGCTTTGTTTCAACTCCATTTTAAGCCTTAGGACACTGGCACCATTTTTAGGATAATAGTGCCACATGCTGTTAGTTTCTAATTATGCCTCTAGTGTTTGACATACCTTTTTTCTCATGTTTGAGTCATAACCCCTTCTTGAGCCTTCTCTTATGTTTTTTATCCATATTTTACAACTTTTTGGCCAATGAACAAGATATTATATTCAATTCAAAACACCTTATATATAAAGAGGCTCACAAGTCATTTTACAACTAACACTATTTTGGCACATAATTACATAAAATCAATCAATATTACATCTCAATAATCTACATATTACTCAACCATCACATCTAGACATTGCATGATTGATCAAAGAAAGGCCTAAGAAAAATTCATTCTAGTATACTATGCAAGTTGATTATGCCTATTTTCTAAGGGAGAACTACGTGTGATCTAAGATCCCTAACATATGTGTTAATTTAGGTAGTGACTAATATAATAGGAGTTCTAATCTATGCAATCATAACATCCCACAACCCATTTTTTTCCTTCTTTTTTGTATTTGATCTGGTTATTATTTCATGTGTGTAAGTATTCATTGGGGTTTTGGTAGAGGTTCAACTAAAATAGTGCCACATGAAAGTCACCAAATGACACATAACAACCCACAAGACCTTCAAACCCTCTTATAGCTTCATTAAAATTTATAGACAGTTCCTAAAGGAGGGACACTAGTGCCATAATTGGACACTAGTCCCATATGGTGCTACTATCCTTATAGTGGCACTACTATCCAAGACTAGTTTTCAATAACAGTCATAAAATTAAAGGTGACTACTTGTCTCTCTAGCTTGTTTTAGTTCCTTGATCTATATAAAATCCTATTTATTTCTAGATAAGTATTCATTCTCTTCTCACTTTATATTTTGGGAAATATCAATTAAATAAATCATTTCTAGTTTTCACACTATATTAGCATCATACTCAACCCTTTAATAACATAGGATTTACATCAACTTAAGTCCTAAAAACTTAAAACACTTACAATTTTTGTATTTGAAACAATATGAGGATTAGATTGATCTTTTGGTACTTCGATAGCAATTTATGTTCATGTTTTTAGTAAACTATTTCTGATATTTTAGTTTGGAAATTATTTTGATACTTAGTGGTTTGAATTTTGCTTGCTTCAATTCGTAGTATGATATATAAGACATATGAAAACCACAAAGTTTGTGCTAAGTGACAATTTTTTATATCTTTACATGATATTTTGATGTAGCCAAGAAATATTAGTGTCAATTCATTATTATCTTTTTATGACACTATTATTGATGATATCCTATTAAATTAATTTTTAAATGTTAATATTCAGTTTTCATGTTCTTAAAAAAATGTTTTTACTAGATATTATGTTAATAGATGACTTCATATGGCTGTTTTAGTTTTGAGATAATATATGCATGGTATTTATAATATATCACACTTAAAGATGGAAATGTTTGGTTGGTTCGTTGATATTTTATTCATCTAAAATTAAAATTGAAGTGGTAGTTAAGTGGTTCATTATATTCATATTAGTATGTTCATTGAGTTAGATATTGATTCCTCTCTAGTTAATTTAATATTGTGTAACCCCACCTAAGTGTATGTTATTCTTAAAAAAATTAAGTCATTCATTAAAAAGGGTTTCAAATATTTAAATAAATTAAATACATTTATTGGATCTTTATATATACTCATATTACAAAGTTTTATTCAATATGTTGTAAAATTATATTGTTAGAAATAACAATAACTAAATAGTAATTTTTTATAACTTTTCATATTTTGAATATTTTATCTTGTATAAGACATGTTTCTTTAAAATGTATTATTATAAATCAATTAAAAATGATCTCTTTGGTATCACAGTCTATTTTACTATATGTTTTATGTGTATAATTATTTATTTTTTGGTGTGCCCATTATATAGAGTAATAACCTGTGCATAATTTCAACACTAAGTATATCTTGAGAAATATTTTAGATTAGGTGGCCACTTGATCTATATGAGAAGATATTAATCCTATTTACACTATATTTGAAAAGTTTTACATGTTATGTTGAACCATTATATAAAGTTTCAAAAATCTTAATTGTTCATTTTGCACTAATTCCATCCTAAGAAACCTTTTTAGAGTGGAAAAATACCCACTCTAAATGAGAATATACTAATCATATTTATACTATATTTGAAAAGATTTTAAATGTTATGTTGAACCGTTAAATAGATTGAAAATAAACTTACTCATCCTTTTTGCACCAAGTTCATCCTTAGAAATATATTATATTGGTTATCCACCCATTCTAAATGAGAAACTACTATTTCAATTTGTAATATATTTTAAAAGATGAATGTGTTATGTTGAACCATTTCACAAAGTAATAAAAACCATACTCATCCTTGACTTTCAATTATAATCACCTAGCCTAAAAATGTAATCTTGAGTTCTAGAATTGAGTTCCTTTAAGTGTCAATTTTGGCTATATATTTTTTGAGTCTGGACTTTTTTGGCTCCTTATTTTTTTTATTTTGACATTTTTTACTCGAAAATACTATTAATATATAAATTTGAGTCCCAGAATTGAGTTCCTTCAAGTCCAAATTTTTACTCCATACTATTTTGACTCTAGATTGATCTGGGTTTGGACTATGTTAGCTGTAGACTATGTTAACTTTACACTTTATTAAATATTTAAGGTAATTATTAAATGTTTATAAATATTATGAATATTAAACATCACATCACCAATATTATATAACCAGTCCATCCTGAGAAATATTGATCTTCCTTTTTGCACTAAGTCCATCTTCAAAAGGATCATAGAGTGGGCATCTTCCCACTCTAAATGAGAAGGTAATTCTCTTATTTGCACTATATTTTAAAAAAAAATCATGTTTTGTTGAACCATTAAATAGAGTAACAACAAGATTATGATAGAATATGGAAGAGATTATCAAATCTTTACTTCATGTAATTATACAAAGAGTTGAACCATACAGAGATAGTTATATTTTAATCACATTGATATTATTTTGTTGCACTCATGACAAAAAAAAATGAAGCTTACATATTTATAATAATGTCTTTCCTATCAAGATGGAGATTTACCTAACAAATGAATTTCCTTAAATAACTCAATCTTAATAAACAACCTATGGATGTAATACTATTTTTACTCATAAAAATATAACTCTTAAATAGTATATTCTAACTACTACCCAAAAATACCTATTATTGAATTATTAATCTCATAATTATTCACATTAAAAATCAATATGAGGACTAACATTTCATAACATTCCCCACTTAGGCATTACATGATAATTTGTATTTCCATAAGACTTGATGAAATTAGATAAGTAACGCATCAAACTCTCATCAACCGTTCACTATCAAGAATACATCAATTGAATTAGTGTGGGAACTCTAAACAAGAAACATCAACCATTCAATGTGAGAACCTTATCAAAATTTATAGTGTGGTAACTATAAGCATTAACCATCTATTTAAATTTCACTCATTCATCTCCATAACACTTTTTTTATATAGGACACTATGTAGAAAAATAAAAAAATACACCTCTTATTTCTCACACTTACAAACAAGTATTAAAAAAATAAATGTTCCACTATAGGAGATGCACACCTTCATTAGTGGCTAATGAGCAGCTTCAATGACCTCCTACTTTTGTTTCCTCTAACCTCCAACATCTCACTTCTTACTCATTTGACTTGGAATAGAAGCTCAAATGAATGTCATTTTTGATAATATGCCCCCCATATACATAACTGACACATTTGACTTAGAATGTTGGGTTTACTTGATAATGAATCCTTTATAATGATAGTTTTTTTGGCTTGACAATATAACTCAATATACTTTATTTACACAAAAAAAAGGTGACTCATTTTTTGGTATACTTAAATTGACCCTAATGTTGACAACATACAAAAAATGAACAATAATGACTTTTATAAAACTCAATGACTATATAATTACTATATATTTATATATATTATTATAAAGAAATAAATAAATCATATGACTAATAAAATATGATAAACAATACAATCTTTAAATTACTTGACAAGACTCTTTTTGACTTGTTTTTTACAACATATAAAAATTGAAATACAAGACTTCACCATAAAGGCCTATATTACTTATGGACAAACTAAAACTTAATAAATCCTAACTCACTATTACAATGACTTTATGAAACACGTATATAAAAAACTAGGACTCTCATAGTAATAATAGACTAGGACTATGTAAATTAGGGATTTAAGGTATGGTGATGTTAGAAAATCTTTGATAGAAGAAATTAGACTCACATGTATTTAGAGTGCAGAATGGGAGAGGTGGCTGACTAAGTCAAGCCAATTTCATGGCTATATGAACCAATACTTAGGTTTTTAGGTCTAAATATTTCATGTGTATGGTTAGATATTTGATGTGTCGAGCTCCAACTAGCCTTGGTAAAATAGTGGGAAATAGTGTAGCAACTATTTACTTCAACATACTTTATCACCATATTTTGGATTATAATTTCATTATTTGACCCTTTAAACATGTATTGGAATAGTTAGGATGCTTAGCCACATGTAGCATCAAATATTCAAAATTGATCCATGGCAAGGTATAATATTACACAAAAAATGTAGAGTATAAGTAGTTGTTGCAGCAAAATGATGTTGGAAGCTTGATCCACGAAGAGAATAATAGAGTGCATTTGGTGTGTATAATCACTCAGAATTTTTGTTTGTTTGATAAAACTCACTAATAATTTAAATATAAATTATAAATCAAACTTCACCTCATAATATAAAGGTTGAGGTACAATGAGACATAGTCAGATGCAAATTAAATAACAAATGATAATAGACATGTAATAAAACATTGCATCAAACTAATATTAATAAATTCTAGCTATGAAGCACGTATCAAGGTGATGGAAGATTTGAATGCCTCTCAATATATAGTAGAACATCTTAGGACTATCATGGCACTCAGTGGTGGTGATCATGTTGTACATATGATGAATAGGTACACAGGATCACAGAACACAATGGACATATTCTATGGAGATGTAATATGAAACTAACAGAAAATACACCAGCCATTTTCCATTTTTATTTTATTTTAAATATCCATGTTAGTAGGATGTAACATGCTCTAATACCACTGATAGATTATGGAAGATCTTATCAGACCTTTACTTCATGTAATTACACAAAGAGTTGAACCATAGAGAGAGAGATTTATAATTTAATCACAGTTTGATATTATTATATTACACTCATCACAATATCAATATGGAGCTTATATATATTTATAGGAATGTCTTTATTATAAAGATGTAGATCTACGTAATCACCAAATCTCTTTAAATAACTCAATCTTAACAAATAACATAAGGATGCAATAGTTTTATTACTCACAACAATATAAA